>JAYKKH010000095.1:0-100000 GCA_036507275.1 Sicyos edulis | reverse complement strand
TTAAAATCAAACATTTTTATCCATGAAATTTCAATAATATTTCATTTTAGTCATTATTCATTTTTCTTTGTTTATGTTTATACTTATTGTTTTATAAATTTATTTCACGCCAATATCAAAATAACTATTTTATTAATATATTAAAATTTAAAATCAATCTAGCCATTAACGTACTTATGTAGACTAAAATTAAACATTATTGAAATATAATTGACTAAAATCAAATATTTTTAAAATCTGAAATGTAAGAGTGTTTTATTTTAAAATAGGTAGACTAAATAGAAATTATACCTTATATGGCATTAAAAATGTATTTTTTTCGTAGTAATTATCATTATTAAGAAATTTGTGGTAGGTGGAGTTGTGGATGGTGGCTAAATTCTCTAAGGTGATTTTTTTGTTTTTTTGTTTTTTTTTTTTTGCAGTTTTGATTAGTGTTTTGTTTATTTTAATTAGCATAGTAAATTATTGATTAATAATAGTTGCTTGTTTACTGTATTAAGACCAACCAACAAGATAAGGAGCAAAGATAATATATAAATTATGAATTATATTGTAATATCAAATCGGTACTTCTCCTAATATTTTATTTTCAAATTCCTTTCGCCAAATTGCATTATTAACTCATGAAGAAATTATTGTATATGTATGTCGATCATCTTCTCATAGCCATTACATGCATAGTCTGAAAGGAATATAATAAAAATCGGTTTCATGTAGAAATTCAGTTCTTTTTTTCATTATATTAATACAAATGAGTTCAATTAATTCATACCAATTTTAAGATCACGAATAAAACGTTTTCTTATTCGACACGCAATCCATACAAATGTGTATCCAGAAAAAAAAACAATAATAAAATTAAATTTTAAAATTCGTACAAAATATGTTTCTTTAAGCTTCAAAAAAGAATGTGCCCTGCTATTCAAATTTTAAAAATAAACTTTTGAAAGTTATTTTTTTTCCTTTAAATTTTGGTTTAGTTTCTAAATTTATAAATGAGAGGTGGATATTTAAGTAAGAAAAAATATATAATAAGATAGTTATTGTAAGTTTATTTTAAAAAATCAAAAACTAAAAATAAAATAATTATCCAATAAGGCATTCATTATTTATGTATTTTTTTTAAGGAACGGCATATTGAATATTTTGTTTACTATATATAGCTATTAAAGGTGGGTTGAGATAGAGGGTTTTATATAGGGGAGAATTAATTAGGAGTGATTTTGAGTGATTAGAAGTTTGTAAAAATAAATCTTGTTTGGATAAACAATTTATAAGTGGTTATGATAATTATATTGGAGTGACTTGGAAGTACTTAAGGTAGTAGGTTCGACATTATCTATTGTTGGGTTTTTATTCACATTGTGAAGACCCATCAAATAGGGCCCATTAGGGCTAAGTGTTTTAAAGTGCATTTTGTCACTTTGGTAGAGTGAACACACAAGAACAACAAGGGGAGAGCTGGAAATCAGCAGCCAGAAAGAGAAACAACTTAGAGAGAGAAAGTAAATGGATAGGAAAAGAGGTTTCTGCCCAGTTTCGGTATTTTGGCGTTTTTAAGCGATTGCACCGTTGGATCGAGCTGAAATTTGGACAGCGTGTTCTTGACACGAGGGTCTTCAATCGGAACGGTGGAGATTGGGTTTGGAGGTTTCTACAGCCAGATTCCAGTGGCGGTTTGGTTCCACATTTTTGTGAGATCTTTCTATTTATCTCTCTTGATTTGTGTTGTTTGTTGCCAAGATTAGTTTATCTTGAGTTGTTATGTGTTGTATACCTCTAGTTGTAACTAGAGAGAACTTGTTGTAGCCCATTATCGATTATAGTGGAGATTCGACTTCGGTCCGTGATTTTTTACTTCTCGCCTTGAGGAGGTTTTTCCACTTTAAAATCGTTGTGTTGTGCTTGATATTTCTATCACATACTTTATTATGCTTGCTGTTTTTCATTAGGAATACAAGAGGGGAATAATTGATCCATATTAGAATAGTGTTTATTCCCAACGTTCTATTACATTCTAATAAAATGAGTAGGTAATAATTATGACAGGTCTTAATCTATAATGAAAAAACAATAATTAGCTAGTAATGATGCAATGGAATTAGATGGATTAAGAGAGGATTGGTGAGGAAATTATTAAAATAAAAATAAAAAAGAGAGAGAAAGTAAAGAGAAAAGGTGGGGCAAGAAAGGGGAGGGGTAGCCAAAAAAGAAACTTTAATTAGAGTCAAATATTGGGGTCTAATCTTAAGCTGTTAGAAATTGAAGAGATGGAAAACTTTAATCAGGATTATCACATCAAATTGCAAATTGGTCCCCTGGCATTAGTGATTTGATATTGAAGCCCCTGTTTTTTATGTGAATTCCAAGGGGCACTCTTATTGCTGCTTTTGACTTCCTTGTAGGGTGGGTCTGCCCACCCCACACACACACATATGGGCTCGACCAAGGGAATCTTCAAACTTTCACCTCTTATTTTATAATTTTATCATTTTTATTTTATTTTATTTATTTATTTGTATTAATCTGTAAATCAAGTTAACTTAACCAGCTCAATTATATCTCTTTAATTTTTTATTCCACTGTTGCAATTATTGATTACACCATTTTTATTCTTTGGATAGAGGAGTTTGGCTGAGGTTTGCTCAACTCCAGAACACAACCTCCAAATGTCCTTATAAAAACTTTCATAAAATTATGCATAAATTTTTCATAAACATTTCAAAAATAGTTTTCTAAGTTATATGACTTTTCATATTTGAATAATATTTTATTTCATTCTTATAACTACTATACTCCTATTTAATCTCTCTTTTTTTAAGTACTATAAGGAATTCAATAATGATTCGAAGAACAAATTTCGTGAGTGTTTATGTTAAAGATCTCACTTTGAAAAGAAATGAGTCATAGTAATATATATATATATATATATATATAAAAAGGTAGATGTCTTGGGTGTGTTTGTTTTTAGTAGAAAATAGTTGAATGGAAGATAATGAAGTGGTTAATAGAAATTAAAAATGGTTAATGACTACTCGTTTCGGGATTAAGGTTAATAATAGTGGAGTAACTAACTACTAGTTTAAATATTGAGGTTAATAGTACTTGAATGATAAATTTGATGTAAAATTTAGTAAAATTTAATGTAAGATTTGATAAATGAGTCAAAGAAAGGTTGAAGAATGATTAACAATGATAATTTACTACAAAAAACAAACGCACCTATATCTAATTTGAACAATAGCAATAAAATATTATTATTATTATTATTAAAAACAAGAAAATTTAAGGTGGAATGTGTTTATTTCAACAATATTTGAAAGTCGGGAGACTGGGTTTACAACATTTTAGTTGCTTTGCTCTTATTAGTAGAAAGTTTAGGTGGCTAATCTATGAGAATTTGATTTCCTGAAATATTAAGGAAGCAAAATAGTCAAAGGAATCTGTTTGTATAGATTTGTTCACTTTGTTTGATCTTATTTAGTTTGGACTTTTCTTAATTTTCTTAAGTTGATATATAGATTGGTCCCGTATTGATTTTGGTAACATGATAGACTCGAGAATTCACATAATACTTCAATATCAATGTTTGATTTTAACAATTCTTCTCTGTACTTTTGATTTCAATTTCAATTATTTCAATAGTGAAAACAGTGTTCATTTTAAGAAAATAGTGTGTGTTTTGTCAAACTCTCTCTTGATTCATATGATTAATTGAGAGACAAGACATAACCTAACAATCTTACTATTCAAGAATATATTTTTAAATATATTTATATGCTTTATTAAAGAGAAAGAGTATCTTCATGGAAATTATCTTCAACCTTAGCAACATTCATGTTCCAAAAACACAATGCCAACAAATTTGAGGAATTCATCCAACTTTATGAACAACAATATTGAAGTCCCCCCTTGCATGCATGAATTTGATTGAGATCCAATGTTCTTCATCAGGTTAAGTGAAAGTTGAATACATAAATTAAAAAAAAAAAAAAAAAATCGGTACATTTAAAATTAAAGAGAAACTTACCATACTAACTAAATCTAGAATATAATAATAAATACGGTTACTTTTAAAAAAAAAATTAACAAATGTAGTAATTAGCATTAATAGGTATTATCACATATTTTAGTATTGATATTAATGAATATTTATAATAAATAATATTGATATTTATAAGTAGTATTAAAAAGTACTAATAAATGAAAATATTTTAATATTAACATATATTGATATTACAAATTAAAATTAACAAATATAATCATTGATCTTACTACAACCCAAACAATTTTTCAAAAAAAAAAATTAAGTGATAGTTGTGGGTATCTTATGTGATTCTTTTGTATAGGTGGGTGTTTTTGTGATTGGCTTATTTGCCACATCAAAAAATACAAACATATGTAACCTTTTAATACTAGTGCTTTGATTTGTCTAAAAATAACCATTTACCAATGATTGCTAAAAGTAAGATACTTTTTATGTTTTTACCAATTATAGAAACAACCCTCTGAAGTTTTTTTTTTTCTTTTTTTCTTTTTCAAATTATAGTAACTAATTTTATAATTTAACATAAAAGATAAACACGAAAGTTGAGAAAAGGAATTAAGATTTGAACCAAAACTTTAGTTTTCAAATTCAACAAAAGAATATGTTGCAATCTAACGCAGGTCCCATTTCTCTCTCGAAAATTGTCACTTGTGGTTCTTTCTATTGACAAAGAGCTTAATCATTTCATTTGAGAGAAAGAAGAAAGGGAATATATATTAGAAAAATAAAAGAAAAATATATATATATTTTTTAATGCAAAAATGGGGAAGGCAAGGTTTCCTCGGAAACACCCAACTTTTATTTCATTTTCAACATTATTTTTGTTAATCATATCATTAAAAGGAAACTTCTTTTTAATTCAAATGCTAAGAGTTGAATGGCATCAGTGTACACTCATTAACCAAGAAAAAGAATGACATGTTGTAAATATTATCTCATCATTTTTTTAAACGCAAATGTGGTGTTAATAGCAAATTTTAACATTTCATTGTAATTATAGTAAATCTTTTAAAATATTTTATACCTATTAAAATATGAAATATTGAACTTGATTGAAATCATATATTCATTCCTAAGTTTATCAATTTTATGACTAAAAATGTAGCGAGATGGAATCAATTTTTTTACTTTATTTGATATTTTTTCTCAAAAAAATTTGAAATTTTTTTCTTTCCTTTTTGGTACTCAAGAAAAATCACCTTTTTATTTATTTAAATACATCATCATGTCACAAATTTATTTGATATTAAGTTAGAATTTTTTTAATATTAAGTCATTACAAACAACTTTCATACGCGAATCAAATTAGATTTACATCTACTTTCCCTTGATTTCTTTTAAAATCAATTCAAAGTTACACAGATATAGCATTATCTTTCTTTCTAAACCGATTTAAGGTAATAATAAAATTGATCATGTAATTAAGAGGGAAAAAAACTAATTAGGAAAAATGTCTTTCACTTGGGTAAGAACTACACATTAGTGATTTTATAATGCAATATTTATAAAGATCTTAATTGTTCACTTACGAAAAAACAAGATTTTAATTAATGCACCTTATTAATTTAGAGTTTTTGTCGAATAATCATTTGGTTTTTTTTTTTTTTTTGAAATGTAATAATCATTTGATTTTTGAAACCTTTTTTTTATATATATAATTTTTCTATAATTGATTTCTTTTTTCTTAATAAAACATTTTAAACATAAACTTTATCCAACTTTAAATAATAAATTTGATATTTTCATAAGAAAAATCACAAATATAGATTTAAAATACAATAATTAGATTTTGGAAATTTACATGTGAGATACTATAAGGTAGTTCCTATGAGAAATATGTTTTGATTTGAAATATAATGTATAATTAGTCGATTTAGCAAACTCCAAGTGGTACATTGAAATTTATGATATAGTAGGACACACACAATAATTGTAGGGTGTCCTTATCTGTATATGAAAAGAGTTTTTTTCATAGGGCACAAACCCCACACTTCAAAAAAAAAAATACCCGACGGGGTCTAGTTATTCCCCTTTCTTACATTTAAATATGGTACTACTTTGTTTTGTTATATCAAAATTAAATTAATTTTTTGTCGAATGAATTGTTTCAATCTCGATCATTTAATGTGATATGTAATAATTCATACTGCCACCAAAATCCAATCTCCACACAAATGTTTTTTAGCAAAATACTTTTACAACTCAAGTTTTCAACTACTCCATCACCCTTTGAAGACATGTAATACTTTATTATTAGGTAAAAAAAAATATAGCTACAATGACATAAGTTTAAATGCACTATTTCAAGTATTTTTTGTTAAAATTGTTTACACGAATAGAGCAAGGTCGCAGCTAAAGAGAGATTGAACATTACAATAGTAATGAAGAGGAAGAAGAGAAAAAACGACACAATGATTTTACGTGGAAAACCCCTAAACAAATTAGGGTAAAAACCACAGGCAAGGATAGAAGAACTTTATTACAAAAATAGGAGTTACAACCTTCTCTCTACAAAGAAACAACAAGCTTTCTTACAAAGAGAAAACACTATCTATTTTTATCTCACAACCTCACTTTAGATGTGGGAAGTCTTGGGATGATTTGGGATGGTTTGCCAACAAATGACATAACCTATTTATAGTGTCCATGAACTTGGGCTCCAAGCATCTGATCAAGTAAAATGTATGGCTAGGATTTTGCCAACACTTCACTTTGATAAGATTGTCTAGATATTTTTTACCAAAAGAAGTTCTAGAGATTTCTTTAACCATCTAGGATAAAGAGATGAAATCTACAATTTTCTTTGGGCTTTTGATCTTCTTTGGGCCATAATTTTTAACATTTTTATCAGTTAAAAAAACATTTTATTGTTACTATTATTATTAAAAATTAAAATTCTTAGTGATGCCTTTTATTAAATTTAATAAAATTCTTTTCAATTTTTTAAATAAAATTACAGTCGATTAAAGCATACTCAAATAAATAAAGATAGCACTTATTATTTTAAATATATTTCATTTGATGATACTCACATTCGGACCATAACTTGAGTAGAATTGTTGGGTTAGGACTATCAAAATTTTGAGATTGGTCGATTTTTCAATTTTTATCACCAAATGTATTAGAGAGCAACTCAATTTCAATCCATATATATTTTAATTAGGTTGAGTTATCATGTTGTAAAGATCTCATCTATCCTTTTTAAAATAAGTCATTGGCCCATAAATATATATATTGTATTATATTCTAATCTAAATTATTTATTTTATTAATACATATTTTTTTTTATCAATAATGTTAACAGTTTATCTTATGAATTAATTAACACTTCTTAGTTCAAATGGAATTCAGTTGAATTAAATAAAAAATTAGTCAACCTATAAAACATATAAAATTGTAACTCCGCAAATTGTAAAACATAGTCTAGATTTGATAGTTTGAATTATTAGTATGGTAATTTATTTATTTATTTTGTACATCCCTCAATCCAAATCCATATTCATTAAACTAGAAATAATAAATAAACGCTGGGCTAATATAGAATATGTGTATATAATTATCATAAAGTAATGTATGAATTTAAATCTTCCAATCTTCATTTACTAAATTAAAAAGAAAAAGGTTAGAAGGGATGGTAACGGAGGTCGATAGAAATGTTGGCAGACATCATGGTGACGCAACCAGACGGTGACAGTAAATAGAAAAATATCGGGTCGGGTCACAGTTAAAACCGGAACCGCAAAAATGGCCACACGAGTGGGTACACGTGGCGAAAAATGTTTGGGGTGATGACAGATTACACGCTTGTAGTGTCAGAGTCGCAGTCGGAACATCATTTTCAAATTCCGTACTGTTTTTTCATAAGTAGGCTTTAAATGTATTGGGACCATTTCTGTGGATTTAATGTTCTCAACTTTTCCAATACTAATTATCCTTTTCTTTTTTTTTTCTTTTTTTCAAATCTCTCATGCGTTTTCCTTCTTTTTCTCTTTCCATTTTTTTTTTCTGTTGACTGAACTCTTTTATTTTTCTTTTCTCAAATTTTGCTTTTCTAAATCAAAGTTTGGTTCCGATTTTTTGCATTCAATACCACTGGCACTGAATTTTAGGTACAATTTTGTGTTCTGAGCAATACTCAATTCCTCTTTTTATATAACGAATCCGTTCAAAATATGTTTTCTTTTCCATAAAAAAAAAAAAAAAAAAAAAATGATTTTGTTATGCATAATTTGCTATAATTAAAGATGATGGATTAAAATTTGCTGCCTCTTGATCGACGATATTTGTCCATTACAACAAAGTTAAACACATTTGTCTAATATTATTATTTGGACATAACTCAATTTTTTAAGACATAATTATTTGCTCAAAAATATAAGACTGAATATATTTCAAAAACGAAAAATAATAAGACTTGAATCTTGTCACTCTACACATTATTGAACTACAAAAAAAATTTGCATCAGATATTTAATTTATTTTTTACATATTTAAGTCTATTTCATAAATTCAATTGTTTTCATCATTCGTCTTTTTGTTCTTGAAATTACACGAATAAATAAACACATAAACAATTATGAAAATAAAATTGATTATTAGTTTAAAAGGCCGATGATTTTTATTCATCTAAATATTCAATTTATTTATTAGAATTGACATCAAACTAGATAATCAATCACACAACCAACTCATTCGGTGATTTAATCACGGTTCTTATTCGAGAGACTGGAGAAGTTTAAACCAAAAAATAATATTAAATATAAACTTATACATATTAAAAAGTTATAACATTATCTAAACGTGATTTCATTAATTTGTTGTAAACCAGTTCAATATCAACATAACAGGTTCGATTCCGAAAATCAGTATTTGTTTCCCTTCTCCCAATATCAGTCCAAAAAAAAAAAAAAGCTGACAACACATTACAAAATTTCAATTTTTATGAAAATAAATTCAATTATGTAGGCGTTGCTAGCGTAATGCTAAATCACATGTTGAAGAGAAGTTGCAAAATTTATGCAGTGCCCGATTATGAAATAATGAAAAATGAAATCTTCACGTCTTTTCATAACATATAAAATCTTCACTTGATTTCAAAGATATTCTTCAAATTTTTTAAAAAAATGGACACTTGAACTGTTTTATTACGATTTTACAGTGAAATTATACAGGGGCTTTCTATTATTTGATCGTGAGAGAAGTTCCCTTCAAATTTGATCCAAATTACATGTCTTGTATTGTTGATTTGAACCAATCAATATTTGTTTCCCAACCAAGAAGATATATCTATAAAAATAAAGTTGAACTTGATTGATAGAATTAAAAAATATTTATATAGATCCATATTCTTCAGGATTAAATCTTTTCAATTATTCCCTAACTGGACTTTTGTATTTTATTGACATTTGATGATTGATTATGACATTAGGAGAAGGTAGAATCATGTATTAAATACAACTTAATATGCCTACATGATGATCTTTTAAACTTTTTAATCATTTATTATATTCGATGGGATTTTTTAATATTGGATTTTTGGACTCATGTGATCCAAAAATAATAATAATGAAATTGGTAAGATTGACATACATAAATTAAACCTTCAATTTCCTATTGCTAAAACAAATTGACGAAGAAAACGATTAGTCCATTCATTTTTTAAACAACTAGGCATATACTACACATATTTTTATTTATCTTGTTTTTTCATAACATTCATTTGCATGCTTTCCGATATATTAAATATATTATTACATTATTGAAAGACAGATAGGAATAAATATTTTATTTGGAAATTTTCTTAAACAAACATTTGGAAATGTAACACCGACGGCGATATGAATACGTTGCTTCTTTAAATATATCGACAAGTTTTAGATTTCACGTGTGATGGCAAGATTTTATGGCCCTCGAAATATAATGTTTTATTAAAAAAAACAAAAAAAAAACACATTATGATTATATGGGGGTTTAGTTAAAAAGAAAAGGAATATATATATATATTGTGAAATTTAGCCTAACTAATATAAATGTGTGCTCATGACTAGGAATTTATAGATTTAAATTTCTCATCTTCTATGTTGTTGAACTAAAAACAAATTTAATAACTTTTACTATTTTGGCTCACAAACTCTTGAAACTGTTTTTCAATAACAAAATGAACATAACTTCAATATAGCACGTATATTTAGTAACTATGAAAAGTAAGTTCGATCGAATGTCTTTAAATAACAAAAAAAGTGCCAGTTAATATTTATATTTAGATTTTATATCTAATCATCTTTAATTTTAATTTTGGGGCTTATAGATTTTTGACGAATTTTAAATTTCTTAAAATTAATGCCTCTATTTGATATAAATCTAACTTTTGTCTAAGTATATAACTCAAAATCATGGCAAACAAGAGCCTAACTCACACTACAACATATAGACTAATCTCTCAATGTAACTATAAAACCGAACAAATTCATGGTATAAAGTGCTTACACCAATAGAGTAAACTTTCGTTCCGCAGAAGGTATCTAGTGAATTATAAAAAAATAAATTAATGATTACATTTGTAATTTAAAAATTGAGAACTCTTAAAAGTGATAGAGAATAAATTTATATTTACGTAAAATATGATTTTGATGTCTTAACTTTGAGTTTTGTTTCATTTAAATTTTTTAATTTTCAAAACTTCAATTTTAATCTCTAAACTTTGAAATTTATTCCGTTTTAATTCCGAAACTTTCAAAAATGTAATATTAATTTTTTACTTTTAAAAAAACTTTAAAATAGTTCCTAGGGTAAATTTAAAGTTAATATTATGTTAGTAATTTTAATACAATCAAAGATAAAATATAAACATATTTATTAAATTTATAAAGAAATATGGTAAATTTTTTAAAGAATAAACAATTTTTTTAAGAACCAATTTATTTTATTTATTTATTTTAAATTTTAGAGATCAAAATAAAATAAATGTCAAAGTTTAGGAACTAAAATCAAACTTTTAAAAGTTCATAGAATAAAACGGAACAAACCTATAAAGCCAAGAATTAAAATCAAAATTTTAAAACTAAAATAAATAAAACTTAAAGCTTAAAAACCAAAGGGGTTTTTTATTTGGCATATTTAGGTAGAATTTAGTTTTATGATTTAATTACTCCTCCTAAAAAACCTACATTCAAACGAGTTTTTACTAACTCCTCGTTTTTACTTTTAAAAATAATTCTTCTTTCTAGCAATTCATTTTCAATTATTCATTTATATCTACTCAATGATTTCTAACAACTCATTTTTAATCATTCATTTCAATAAAAATAATAATTTATTTTTAACCATTCACTTTTAATCATTTCTTTTTCAACTACTAAAAATAACTACTCATTTTAAATCTATAACTAAACAAAATTTTGACTCTAACTCATCTACACAAAAATTACATTCAAACGAATTTTTATCTACGACTCTTAATTTTTAACTACTCAACATAAGTTTACAATATAATCAAATCACACTTAAATATGTCAAACAAACCGCCCAAAATGATATTTTATCTTTTTATAATCTAACAAAAATAATTCGAATGCTAAGCCAACTATGTTAAGAAAAGTGAGAGAGAGAGAGAGAGTGGGCCAATCATTGGCCGATTCGGCGTATGAGGGGAGGGTTGAGCTGGCTACGTATTTTCAAAGACAAAGAAAGAAACTGTATTTATGTCGTCCGACGTGGACGTGTCGGTTGTATTTTTTTTTTTTTTCTTTCTTAGAAAAAAAAATAAAAGAAACAGAAGTCTTTGTTGCAGCCTCCAATCATTGATGTTTGTATTGAATGATGGAGTTTATACAGTGTGTAGCGCTCACACCGTAGTTATTGTACATACGGAAACTACACAGTGAGAAGGGGAGATAAATAATGATTCTCGAACTTGACATTAATGTTAAATTGATTATAATCTAATAATCAAATCATTGCGTTACTGACCCATAAAAATAAATTCAATACAGAAAAAACTGCAGATAATGCAATAGCTGGTAAAAAAATAAAATATAATATGTTGAAGCACAAAAGCAATAATATATTAATGTATACAGTAATGTTTTAATGTTTTTTTTTTTTTGAAAAAATAAATATTTAAAAAAAATATATATTTACAATTGACTAATTAAGCTATCATGACCATATTTATCAATAAGCTATATCATCACCATAAATTGAATGAGTAAAGTAAAAGTTCATTTCAAAATAAAAAATAAAAAATCAAAGAAATAGTAAAGGAATAGTGGAAAAAAATGAATAAATAAATAGAAAAGAGAAGGCATGGAGCCCAGTCTTGTGAATGCAAAGGTGTCGGCTGGACTTTATGATGATTATAAATCAAAAGGGGTAAACATCAAATTTATAAAATATTTTCGTGTTCAGAAAAAATTATAAAATATTTCAACAAATGGCTTTTTAATGCTAAAAAGAAAAAGAGAAGAAAAACATGCGCTAAAATATTGCGTAACAGTAGATTGCACGCAATTCTCTGTTTAAAGTTTAACCCCCAAAATTATAATTTAATTTGTGTAAACTTTGGGCCCTCAAGTTTTAAGTAAATAAAACTACCTAATTTAATTTATTTTAGTTTTCGTTGCTTCTAACTTAAATATCGCTCAATAACACTTTGTATTAGTTCTTAATAATTCACTTGTACTTAATCTTCTTTTTTTAACTGGTTATTTAGGGTTTATAAACATGAACCACTTGATTTGATATCCTCCTTTTTATTGTCATTTATTTACATATTTTAAATTAATAATCAAATGGAAAAGAACAATACTTATATTTTAACTTTTTTTTTTTTTTAGACAAATACATATTTTAACTTGATTGATAATTTTCTCAACTATTGGTGCTAATAAATTTCTACACAGAATTTAAGTTGTGCTTGCTCTTATTAGATGTAGATTTGAAACTCGTCTCATAATTTAATCTTTAGATATTTTTATGCTCTATTGTGAGTTTTTTTTTTGTTCACTTGTGAAATCATATATGACAAATATTCTTATTTCAATAATATTATAAGTTATTCTTTTAAATATTAAATGAGTTGGTGGTGCGTTGATTATCTTAATTGATATTAATTCATCTTAGCTTTATGGTTATAGGTTCGATTTTGAAATTTGGCATTGACTCCCATGTTGTTTGAGAGTACTAGTATTCTTTATTTAAAGTTTGTGGTCTATTTCCACAAACTTCAAAAAACTTTATTTTATCAACTTATCATGATCTTCAATATCGATATTTTGATTTAATAATATTACTTTTAATATCTAATCTAACAAGATTTATCCAAATAATAATGGCGAAGCCTATTTTAAGACAACAATGTATAATTTCGGAAACAAGCTCTAAAGTTTCATTGCATCAATCTAGTACACAAAAAATAAGAATTATCATGATGCTAGGATTTTTTCTATTATTATTTGAGATGGAAAATGCATATATAATCATAATTATGGTAAGTTGAAAATTTTGTCATATAGACCAAATTACAACAAAAGGTTAAAAAGCTTTTTTAGGTTAATGAAATTGGGTTCAAAAGGAGATGGCAACAGCACCACTATCTGTTGAGATTTCACAGTCTAAACTCCCCTTTATAGTTTCCTCACTTTTATGATTACTTTTTAGAAGAAATATGTGAAAGAAAAGAAGAACTAAAGTTAAAACATTTGAGATTCAAGTTTACGACCTCTTAATTATTGAGTGTATACTAATATTGCTTAACCACTCTTATTTGCACTAAATCTTTACATTTGATACATGTCAAAACAAAATTAAAATACAAGTACTGATTTTTTTTTTTTTTTTAAATACACACACAAATCCTAAAAATAACATTTTTAATAGAATATAAGAAAATAAAAAGTCATTTTTTTGTTTTATCAAAATATTGTTATCAAATGAAAGATAACTAATAATTTTGATGTTAAACTGAATTACTATCAAATAATAAAATTATCAAGGGAAAAGTTGATAATATATTCGAGCAAAGTAAATTAATTTAAACCATTTAAGCGTGTACTTTAAAGCTTAAAAGAAATATAGCCTTTTTTAAGTTTATAATTAAGTCCAACTGTTTGGAGTTTTTTCCCCTCTATTTTTTAAGCTTTTTTTTTAATGTATATTTTTTAAGCTTTTTAGTACACGTTTAAATGATTTAAATTAATTTACAAGCTCGAACATAATACCAACTTCCCCCTTCTCTCATTTTTTTAAATATTTTCTTCTCTATATTTCCTTACATAGAGATTTCTTAAAACCCAATCTTGTACTATTCAAAAGCAGCACCAAATTTGCGTAAAACCCACTTGATTGTTCATTGTTTCTCTCTCTCTTTATAACTTCAATCTCAAGTATGATTTATCCTTCAATTCACTAAATCATCAAAAAAAAAAAAAAAAAAAAAAAAAAAAACCAATCTTGGGTTTTTTTTTTCCTTTTTCTTTTGTCAACTCGTGTGACAACCCAAAAAAAAAAAAAAGCTTATCCTCATATATATATATATTTGGCTGTCCTACGCATTTGGAATCAGCCCATTAATTCACATAATTTTCTCTCACAATTATGGGACGCCATTCTTGCTGTCTTAAGCAGAAACTAAGAAAAGGCCTTTGGTCACCTGAAGAAGACGAAAAGCTCTTCAATTACATTACAACATTTGGCGTTGGATGTTGGAGTTCTGTTCCTAAACTTGCTGGTATTCCATTTTTACTCTCTTTTTTTCTTCTGGGTTTGCTTCAAAATTGAAACTTTACTCTGTTTTTTACTTCAAAATCGAATCTTTACACTGTTTTTGCTTCAAAATTGAAACTTTACTCTGTTTTTTTGGTTTGTTTAAGGTTTGCAGAGATGTGGGAAGAGTTGTAGGCTGAGGTGGATAAATTACTTGAGGCCGGATTTGAAGAGAGGCATGTTTTCTCAACAAGAAGAGGATCTCATTATTAGTCTTCACGAATTGTTAGGCAATCGGTAAATAAATGTCTTAAGTAGTTGAGTTATGTGTTTAACTTTCGTGTTCTGAATGAAATTTGAGAAGTGGGGTTGGATTCTTTTTTGTAGATGGGCTCAAATTGCGGCTCAATTACCTGGAAGAACGGATAACGAAATAAAGAATTTTTGGAATTCGAGTTTGAAGAAGAAGTTAATGAAGCAAGGAATTGATCCAAATACTCACAAACCAATAATCAACATTCAAGAGATGAAGGAGAAGAAAATCTTTGAAGATAAGGAATTTACAGAAATTCCACCGGTCCTTTCCGGTGGCCTCTCCTCTTTGGCCACCCAAGGTCCAACATTTCTCAGTTACTACGGCGGCGGGCTGGCGGCGCCGCCGATTCGAGACCATTGTTTCAACAAACAAGCCTTTGATTCAATCTGTTATTTCGAGTTCCAAACCGGGCTCGAATCCTCAGGCTACAACAACAACAACTTGGGTTTTGAAACACAGTACCAATTGAATGTGATGAATTTCTCCGACACGAATTCGAATTTCGGGTTCAGTTCGGTTCCGAGTTTGACGAATTCAGATCACGGGAGCTTGTCGGGGACAGAATTTTCGGACAATTCGGGGTCGAACATGAGCAACTATGGAGGATTTTACATGAACAACAGCAACAACAATGGAGTGGATAATTCAGCATTTTGTTCGTGGGAAAATGAGAATAAATTGGAGAATATTTTCCAGATCAATAATCATGGGATAAAGTCCGAGGAATTGAATACAGTAACAGCAAGTTCAGAGCAGCTGATTCAGAGTCGAAGCTCTGTAGATTTCAGTAGCTATCCATTAACGTTGCTGTCACAAGACATTACTGGAGGCAATTTTGATGCTTTCCACCATTTGTGAACAAACTGTAAATTCAAGCCTTTTTTTTCATTTTTCTCTCTCTTAAAAAATAAGTACACACATATATATTGATAAGTGAAAATATTTCCCTTTTTTTGTTTTTGTAATTCTTTTCCATTTCCCCCCCTTTTTTGTAATATTTGTTTTTATGATGAGTTGAAATAATGTGAAGAGTGAATCCTTGATTTCCATTTTTTTAAATTTCTGTTTATTATTACTAGTATTATTTTATTTTTTTTGTTTTTTGTTTTTGCATTTGATGACCCCTACACAAAATTTATCAATATGCTTCTTCTTTTTTTGTATAAATTAGGAAAGGGGACAACAAACTTTAGAGAAAGGTTATTACTTCAATATTAATTTTCATGATCGAATCTATGTTCGTTGTGTTGAACTGAATTTCCATCAAACGAAGAAACCAACACATCATCAACCTATCAATATGCTTGTTAATCGGATATAATCTAGTCAAACAAAATGTTAAAAATTTGAATCTTTCATTTGATTTTGGAAGAAATATAACAACATTTAGTATAGTATAATTATTGACATGTAAGGGAAAGATCTATATGTAACATGTTGCATTTATAGGATTAGACATTTAACTATTTGAGAGAAATTGGTGAAATGAGATGGACGAATAATGCATTATTGGAGAGATGGAGAATGGATTGAAAGGATAATGCGATGGGGTCTGAGAAATATTATAAAAATGGTGAAAATGAAATATATAAATTAGATTTTTGGAAATGGGTTTTGAATTTTATGGCATATTTGATCTTTATTTTCCCTCACTTTTATGAAAGGGAAAAAAAAAGGAGAAAATTGGGTTATTTAGTTTTGGCTGCTGAGATCATGGTGGTGCATTGAGAGACAAAGGGGGGCCTGATGGGGGTTGGAAGAGAAATGCCAACCATTTGTGTTCATTTTCTTTTACATAATCTTAATTTTTCAAATTTCAATTTAATTAATTAATTTTTTATTCTAAATTTGTGTGATTGTTGTGTGGTTTTGTGTACTGCATTATTAATATCAAGATGAGATTCCTCTTTACTTTCATTTTGAGAGATTATCATGTTCATTGCATTAGACTAAATAATTGATCTAAGCCTCTTTAAATTATTCAATTATGTATTATAATTTCTTGTCTTAATATCTCTTTTGGTTTAATTGTTTTTATACATTTGATGATGATGTCTAAATTTTGATAATGATTTAATCTTCTTTTTTTTTGGTGAAATTAGAAAATTGTGTACAAGATTCCAATCAGCTTATAAAAAGAGTGTACTTCCACAAATTAAGTTATTAATAAGCTTTCATGTAAATTTGAACCTCTAATAATATCTTAATATGAAAAAATTTCTTAAATGCATCTCATAAAGAGATTGAACTCTATAGGTCAATAATAGTAAAAATTCAGCCGTATTAATAAACATCTAATGACTAAAATTTATGAGTTCGAATACTCTACTTCATAATTAAAAAAAAGAATGTAATCTACCTACAAGCCGTTAATTAAATTTTAAAACAAACATGCAATTAGAATTCTAGTTAATGTATAGAAAATAAGCTTTTTTTAGTACATATTAGGGAAATGGGGACATATACCGATTCTCGGACTCGAACTTCTGACGTTAGTGTTGAACTGATTTACTAATAAACAATAAAATTATTGCATCACTTACCCATTCGAATTAGAAAATAAACTAATTAAGGATTAGATTCAATTAAATGAAATAACTATCTTTACTAGGTCGACTTTGGTTCACTCGATTGAGTAGATAAGTGAAAGATTAATAATAATAATTATTATTATTAAAAATAAAAAAAAAAAATTACCGACCTATATATATATTATATATTTTGTGATTATTGCCGACCTATATTTATTTATAAATCAAGAACTAATATCAATGATACGAACGGTAAAAATGAGTGCCTTTTTTTTTAATAGAAATGAGAGTCTGGATTTTAGTTTGTCGAGTAAATAAAAAAAAACTTATAAAAAGATTCTTCGCATTTTCTTTTACAAACCTAAACTATAGGTTTACAAAATATGTTTTCTATTTTAAGTTTAATTCCAAAAATTTTGTAGAAGTTAGCAAATTAAAATAAAAAGGTACTTTTTTTTGTTTGTTAGTTATTATATTATTTATTTGATATAAAAAGGTTATTATATTATTTTGAGCCACACACCCAAAACCATTCTACCTAAGATGTAGTATAATCTTATTGTAAAATGGGAAAAAGTGTAAGCAATTTATAGACAATGGCAAAACAAATAAAATTCCTACAAAAATAGCACATATATCTAGATTTAAGAACATGAATTATCAATAATAGTTAGCCACTGATTTATGGAATTCAAAATTCAACTGATTACTTGGTTTTATTATATTTCTTTTTGTAATAGCACGATCGAATTTGACTTTTTATCTGCTAGAATCTTTTGAATCGATTATCTAATACATGAATGATTAAGTTCAAAGGTCATACCTAACATATCGTTAATAAATCAAGTAAATGATTCTTAGGATCGAACCTGCGATCGTGATATTGAGCTGGATTATTATCAAACAATGAAACTAACATACCACCAATCCTTTTGATATGATTTTTTGATTATTAATCTATACTAAATGTTGAAGCTTTCCTTAAAATAATATATTTTGTGCCAATTGAACTATGTTAATCTTGATGTTGAAAGTTATGCTTGATATTGGTTTGGTTGAATTTTTTTTTTTTTTTTTGTTGAATTCAACAACAACCCGAGGAGACGAACTCGAATCCATAACCATTTGGTTACTAAATGATAATGAAAGCACTGTTTCTTTTGGCTGATTTTATTACTCAATTGATACAAGTGCGAGTCATGAGTCCGAAACATTTGATTCAATACTTTAAAAGATGAATCCAACCTAGATTTTTTTTTTGAAACCTCTCCAAGTTTCAAAATGATTTTTTATATATATCATTTTTCATTTTTCAAAAGTATATTTTAAAAATATCTTGATTTTTTTTCCTAATGTAGTTATTTATTATTAGTGTGAATCATATATCCAATTTTATTTACCAACAAATGCAGTGTTGAGGGGTATCAGTGTACTCAATTTAAAACCAATTGAAATCCTCCATGCATTAGTTCATTTTCTATATCTTTTTTAATTAATTTTTTTCTAATCTCTAAAAAGTAAAGACACACTTAAGTGAATTTCTATGACTGGAATGTTTTTTTTAGATCGAAGGAGGGAGAACACAAATATATTCTTAAAATTGAATCCGTAACTTTGAAATTGAATTAAATTAAAATCAATGAAAGATAACCAATTTCTAGAATGTGTACTCTAATTATCAAAATGTGTGTAAATGGATAACATTAACTTAATATACTAATGGTTAGGAGTATTGGAATTAACTGTTAATAATTAATATAGCATCACAAATATAGAACTATAGATTTGAACATTTAGCCTATACCGATGGTATTAATATCTTAACTAAATACAATTATGTTCCAATAAATTATTTTTCTTTTTATGGTATAACATTTTATTTTTGAATTGTTAACTAGTACCAACAATTGAAATTGTGAAAAACCAAACTAATGATTTTTACCAAGTAAGTAATAACTAGTTTTTTTAGTATATTTTTTGAAGAGTTTTCTCTTTTTTGCTTAATGACGGCTTAATATCTATAAATAAAGAAGAGTACAAGAGTTTCAATGATATTCTATACTACCTAATAACAAAAAATTATAAATTTAAAATTGTAGATCTAAAAAACAATAATAAATAAACATAAATGGAGATTAGAGAAGGCTTTAATTACACTCATTAGTGATTGAAAGAGAGGAGTTTTAACAGAAATTGTAGTTGGAAAGTTTGGTTGGAAACTTCAAAAACAACCCTCTTAACAACAACTTAAACCCAAGTTGTTGTCTTTGTGATTAGCGTAAAAAACACTAATTTTTTTTTCTTTTTGAAAATAATATTTCAAAAGCGTGTAGGCAGATCCGACATAATTAATTAACAGCTAATTAACAAGTCAATCAGCTAATCAAATCCTCACTTAAGCCTGATTAAACTCTTATGTCATTTCTCATTTTCCTCCCCTTAATTTAAGTCCAACTTTATTGGTTTTCTTTTTTTTTTCTTAATTTTATTTTGTTGATTAAATTACAAGTTTAAATTTTTATTCTTTTTAAGTTTTTGATTAAATAGTTTTTTTTTTAATGATAGAACTTTCAACTTCATATTTAACAATTCTCTAAGTTTTTAAGTTTATGTCTAGTAGATTTCAAAAAAGAGAAAAATGTCTGGTAAATCTCTGAAATATTTGACGCATTGTAAAATTCACGATCCCACATTTCTATGTTTTTTTTAAAGAAAATTTTAACTTTAGGGACCCAACAAATGTTAAAGTTTGAGAACTAAATTCATAAACAATTTTTTTTTTTCTTTTATATGTGAAGGTTTGAGAATTAATCACTCGTGAAGTGATTTAGCAGTTAAGAGAATATTAGAAAACTAAAATTTGCATGAGTTCAATTTATTGTTATCATTTATCTAAACATTAATTTTTTTACGAACTTTCTTGACGCCTAAATGTCGAGCGACATATAATTTATTTTGTGAAAATAGTTAAAGTATGTTTAAGTTGACTTGAGACGCTAACAAATACAATATACATGTGTGCCTCTTAGCTCTCCCTTTTCTCAATACTCAGATGCAGATTTTTTGTTTTAACCCACTTAGAACCATTAATACTATACCGTTTTGATTTTCTAATGTGAAAATCTTTTTTTTTTATTATTGAGTTGAAGAAATGGACCTAACCTTAGTTTATTAGAAGGGAATATGCAACCGGCCTTAGATTATTATTATTATTTTATTTTATTTTTTTATTATTTTTTTTTTTTTTTATTTGAAGGACGTAGAAGATTTAAACCACACAAATATTTTACCGAATGGATTGGTGGTGAGTTGGATTAGACTTTATCAATAAAATTGTTTATACTTTTCAAAAGAATTTTTTTAGAAGAATTCATATACCCAAACTTGTTACTATTAGAATTAATTTTCTCACAATTTAACTACAATTAATACATACATAGTCTCTTACGCGTTAGAGATTCAAAATTTGATATTACATATTTGCAGTACAAAAAATATCATTCAAAACTGCATATTATATACATATTTTTGTATCAATTTGCATTTAAAAATTATTGTTAATGTATGATTAAAAGATCATAAATTTCTTAAATTTAAAAATTGGACAAAATTATGCCAGTCTTTCCAAATGACTAAATTATACAAAATATCTCTAAACTATGAGGTAGATTTTAATTATGCTCCTAAAATTTAGAATGTTTCATTTGTTGTGTACCTAACTTCAAAAATTGTTGTCGCAAAATTTACAAGTTTTTTCATTAAAATAAGATGCGTACAAATTGATAAAAGGCATCCATAACATCATTCATGAAAATTGACCTATAATTGATTGTGTTAATGGTATTAATGATATTTTTTATTAAATAAATTATGACATACTAATCTTAATGAGAATTTATGATCAGCAGCACATTTTACCTTTTGTATTACATTTGCAGCACAATTTCTAAAATAATTTCATCTATGTCATATTAATTTCTATCAATGATAAAACTCAACTAGTGATAGAACTCAATTTGAAATTCTATCGCTAGTAAAAAATTCAAGCAGTGATAGAAGAAGCCTTTCATTGATTAAATTCTATCACTTATAGAATTCAGCTAATGATAGAATTCAATTTGAATTTTTTCCTACAAATGAATTAGTTTTGATTTTATGTTATAGATGAAAATATTTTATCTTTTTTTTGTTATACAAGCAAAATCCCCGATCTTAATCTTCTTATAATTCGTAAATAGCCTATAGTTTACTCAAAAAAAAAAAAGGAAAAGGCAAACTTAACCAACATTTATTAATAAAAAACTTCCTTGTTCTAAAAAAAATATAATAAAAAACTTCCTTTAAAAAAGTTAGGACACCACGTTTATTTACCTTTCCGCGGAAGATCTTTGCCTGTCTTTAACTCTTCATAATTTAAATTATATTTAAAAAATATTTACTTTTGTTGAATACTCGATGGGAGGATACAAAGCACAAAACTAGTTTTTTTTTTTTAACAATTCAACTACAATTAAAGGAATGACGATTCGAATTCATAATTTTTTATTATTAAAATATTTCACTAAGTTACTATTATGATTAATGAATATGAGAATGTGTATTGTCAAGGTAAATTGCTTCCACAAGTAACCTAATTAAAAGGCCAAAGAAGAGAAATGTGAAGAATCTCTCTATTTCTGTCTGCATTTTGGTCAATCAGTGCATTAACTATGTTGGGGAAAAATATGATCAATCAATCATGGAATTCTCCAAATTTCAAACAAAATCATTAATCCCAACTAACAGACTTTCTTCTTCTTTTTTTCTTTTTTTTTTAAGTACAAGTTGAGAGAAGGGGGATTACAAATACCGATTCTAAAAATTAAACCCGTGACCGTGGAATGAAAATAGATTAATACCAAATTAGATAACAAATCGTGCTACCGACTCATTCAGTATAACAGACTTTTTAGAAGGAAAAAAGAAAAGCGTTTTAATATGAGTCATATTAATTCTCCATAACGCTTTATTTGCAAAGATATGATTTGCATGCCGTTTTGGTTGATTATTTATTTACTTAGTCCTATAGGAGCAACATTAAAAGTTCAAATTATGAGAGTACTAAGACTACGTAAAACTAGCTAAATCAATCTTAATCTAGCAGTAATTAATATGCATCCTCGACAAATTATCTAAATCTAGGTAAGATCACTCGACACATCTACTAACGAGAAAAAAAACATTTAATAGAATATGAGTCAAGCATAAATACAAGTAAAGGTTTTTATTAAGTGATAGAAGTCAACACCTTGAATTTTACAAAAATTAAGTATAACCAGAAGTTGCTTCAAATTCTCTATAACCAGAAGTCCATTGCTTATAGTTGACACATGATGCTGAAAAGAACTTTGTTTTTGTGTTGTTGTATTTGCCTTTTCCTGCCTCAATCTTTTGAAATGGAGAACACCCTGCAAAATCTACAGTTCACCAATTATCAAGCAAAACTCCTATGAACAAAGCTTTTAACCCAGAGGCCATTCGACCGCGGTCGAAACAGATTCAAGTAAGAGAAATCAAGAGAGTCAAAAGTATAGAAGCAAATCGTAAATTGAAACAAATGACTCAAGGTGAACTTTGGATATGTCAACATGAGCATTCCTCAACTTGCTAAAGCCTACACTCTTGACCAAGATGTTAGAGGCTCAAATCTTCCCCTCTCCTAATTTGTCGAACTTAGGAATATACTAAACACTTCAGATATAATCACAATGCCCAAATGTCAGGTGATACAATATTCTTGTTTGCTCTCTTTTTTACCAACTTCAATGCCAGATTATTTTTTATTAAATGACCCGAGAACTTGGAGCCTTACACCTCTAAACCCGGATATACCACTACACCCATTCCTAGATTGTAGCATCGGGAACTTCAATGCCAGAGATACAAAACTCATTGTCCAGTTTGTGCCATTGAACCCACGCTAGGATGCCAAAGGAACGTCTAATCTTTCCAAGTTTAGTAACATAGGGCAGAGCCATGCTATTACCATCTAGATTCAACAGATATACAATATAACTATTGAAGAGAATTGAAAAACATGTTAAAGAACTGACTTGTGATATGTTCATTTCCTTCTGAATGTCCTAAAAATAATTCCATCTAAGGTAGTGATGTGATAAAACAACAATGATAGACAACTACACATATGGGACCTGGAGCTAATTCAATAACAGTAACTGAGATAGACGAAACAAAAGCGTTGTAATTGAAAGAAACAGCAGTGGAGCCTGCAATTGTCACCTATATTTCTCTAGTTCTAATTTATCTCAAACTATGCATTCCAGAACACTATTGAGTAGCGATACACGACGCCTTAAAGGTTGACAAAAAGTAAGATTGTATTGTTTTCTTCCTCCAAAACCGAAAAAGCTGTTAACAGCATCCAGGCAAGGGGATAAAATCACATGAATCTGAATCCGATGTGCCCACGCATGTCATGGCACCGAGGGACAAGCCAATCGGACTTCTTTATCGATAGGTTGAAACAGAAACTGGTGGTTGCATGTTTCTCTGAAATTTGTGTCAAGGAATATGCTAAACTAAGACGATTGACCATGCAAGGGACTTTTTTGAATGGATATAAATAGATCAATAAACACACTGAAAAGCTGCACATATTTGAACTACAAACAAGAATGAAATACAAGATCTAAACAAAAACTACCAGCTACCAATAAATAATTCACTCATACCAGCAGCCTACAATGTTATCAAGACTTGACATACATTGAAGACAAACAAACCTAAACAATTATTTCGATGCAGCTATCGGCTTCTCATGGACTCGAATATTTTCTTCCTGTTTCCTGGTCACTGTGTAAGCAAGAATCAGAAAGCAAGAGCCAGCAAGTTAAAGAGTCCTACCAAGACCTTATTTGAGATGAAGGGCGCCAGAACCAAAAGCATTAGGCTGTTTCATCAAGTGAAAATTGTGCTTGAATGTCTTGTCTCGGTCACTACCTCGAGCCATTAATGTAGCTACTCGTACAGTTGGAGTTCTGTGTGGACTATGCCCGACTTATCACAGATTGTGAAGAACTTTGAACACCCTCCAATTTGTGTTAATGGACAACAACATCGCTTGTTATGTTACCTAAGAAATAAATAAGATCAGGGTGAAAAACTGTGCATGTGGAAATGATGAGCTCCAGCCTGATAAAGTGTAAGGTGGTGTATAGCTTTCGCATACAACTCGTGCAGCTCAGGCTGATTGAAAGCAAAACGAGCCATCCTCTTCATCTCATTCAAGGCATGAACCTGCTCTAGAGCCTTGCTATTGCCTGCACTCAGTGCAAGATAACATAACAGCTTTATGGCAAGCACTTGAGCAGCAGCCTCATTTTGTCTCACAAGTTTCATTAGAGGAGGAACCCCACCAAACTCAATAATCGACTTCGAATGCGGTACGCAATTATAATTTTCAGGGCAAGCAAACTTCCCTAATGCAATGACAGCCTCTGTGGCCACATCCACGTTCCAACTCTTCATCTGAAAAACCAAAAGATTGATAATCCGCGATTCCTTGGCAGGAAAAATCCTGGCGAGAGAACCGATTGATTTAATCGCAGGAACTTGTAACATTGGAGAACTATCCTCTTGAATCATTCTCGAAAGTTGAGCGAGAATCTCTTTCGGAGCGTGTGAAGTAATCTTAAATGCAGCATATCTGAGGTCTGGATTAGACTCTGCAACAGCCGTAACCTCCATCACTGTCATCAAGCAATTGTATTGCAACTCCCCTCCTTCACTCTCGATAATCTTCGCCAAACACAACAACCCTCTAGTCTCCGTGATCTTTCGACTATTTGTTAGGCTTTCCTTCGAGAGTCTCCACAGAGCTTCAGCACAATTCACCTTAAGCTGAAGCTTAACTTCATTGCTCTCGACCTCTTTCTCCTTCCTCTGATGACCCCCTCTGCTACTACCTTCAGAATGTACAGAATTCAAATTCAGTAAACTATTTGAACCTTTCCCAGCGAGCTCCTTATTAATCTCAACTACAGAATGAAAACTGGTCTTCCCCAATTGAACTTTAGGGTCATCCAAAACAACATCAACAGACAAACAAGCAACCAAAGGTTTAGTAACATTCTCTCTCGCAAACTCCTCCTGCGCAACCGGGCTAAGCTCCGCCATTTTCGAAACCAATTTCGCCACAACAATCTGAACCCTCATGGTGGAATCATTAAGAACCTGAACAATAGCAGGAACCCCAGGAACACCCACAATAAAATCAACCCTTTCGATAACAGAAGCAACATTAATAAGAACATTAGCAGCAGCAATTTGAGCATCAGGGGAAGCAAAATCCTTAAGCAATTTAAGCAAAGGCGGAACCCCACCTTCATCCACCACAATTTTTTTATTCCGCTCGTTCCCACGAGTATGCAACATCAATTGATTCGCAGCCTCAACCCGATTAGAACCCATTTGGATTGTGGAAATATTATACCAAATATGAGCCAAAGTCGGGTCGTTACTCGCAATCGGAGGCAACCCAACACCAAGAGTGTCATCGGAATCAAAAATGGACAAAAGCCAGTTCATATCGGCGATGGAAGATTCTAAAAGAATGGACACCTTATGAAAATCGGCGATGGTGGTCATAGAGAAAACTTGCCTGAGAAACCCATTATGGCGGCATTTGCTGACGAAGCTCCAAGCACGATCCAGATTCTTGGAAACATCGGCCACAATCCGGCGAATCGGCCGCTCGTACAGCGGCTGCGTGGTGGTGGTGATCAGCCTCACGGTGGTTTGTAACATACGGTGGATTTTGTCGACCTTTTGGGCTAATTCGACGCATTCTTGCCTCGAAGAAACCGCTTCTTGTGCTAATTTTTTAATCCTGTCTGCTAACAAAATGGGATGAGTGAATTCCGGAAGAATCGCCCCATCTTGAGCAGCAGCTGCGGTAGCCATTACTGCAATAACAGTGCTAAAGTGGCTCTTTGTGAAGCTTTTTTGCAGCTTTTTTTTGGAGGATTGAGAGTAAAGACATGGGAAATGGAGGAAATGGAGGAAATGGAGGAAATGGGGAAGTGGGTCAATCAATTTTTTTTTAATTTGCTCTTTGTTTTTGCTTTCCATCGTGTATTTACGTAGTTTGGCTTCTTAACGTCGATGGGTCGTTGGCGTTTCGTGGAAAAGCATTTAAAAAAGGAGACTTTGTTTAGGAAGAGGTGTGAAGAAATTGCCAACAGTTGACTGGTCAACTGATTGTGATAATATAATTAAGTCGATCCGACTACTTGGGTGGAATTTTGAGATTCTTTGAGATCAACGTCATTAATATACAAACCAATCTTAATTATGCTAAGGAGGGTTACTTAATTATAGAGAAAAAAGGGGGGCTTTAATTTTGTGTGTATAATATATATTTGATTTATATGGTCTCGTGATTGAGGAAGAGGATGTGGTGTGAGGGTAATGATAAGAAAGACAGACATTCTTCGTGAAGAGTCACTGCAAAGGTACAGAGAGGCATTTTGTTGTCTGTGTGCCGACTCCGTCACCCACTAGCTGAATCACAGACTTATTAAACCTAAATTGAAGCTTTGAAGTCTTCCTCAGAAAATGGTAAATTACTTATTCACAAAAAAAAAAAAAAAAAAACAATTGCAAATTTCATCCATCAACTTCAATTTCCAATAGTTCATCATTGAATTTGATCTCTCAAAGTGATCCATTTCCTCCAACTTATACTAAAATATATATATATATATATATATATATATATAATTGCTAATTTCATCCATTAACTTTAATAGATCAGTATACATTATTATTATATATATATATATATATACATGAAAAAAATTTCTCAACCATCAATTTTGTATTTAATGTATAATCTTTTTTAATATTCAACATTTTTGTTAAAATAATAAAATAGATATTAAAAGGAGTTTTTGAATTATGAAAAATTTAAAATTCAAACGCAATTAATTGTTAAGGAATCAATTTTGAAAGCTTAGAAATATATTACATTTTCAACTTATTCCCTTATAACTTGAACTTACCTACAAGATAATTCCCTTATAACTTGAACTTACCTATAAGAAAATCTGTAGATATAAATACAGACTCATATGCGGCACATTCTAAGCTACAATTCTTTTTTAATTCATTTTTTCTATGCAAATAGTGTGTTTTAGTCTTCTTCCTCTATCCTTTCCTTTCTCCTTTGTTTCCTAGTTCTCCATAAACATTTTTTCGATTCTTAAGATGAAATGAAGAAACTTAAATTGAATTTGTTCTTGAAGTGAATAACCACTGTGAAAGGGTAAACAAAAAGTAAAAACTAATGGTACTCATCCATCTGCATCTGTATCTGTATCTACACATTTTACTACAGGTAAGTTTTACCCTAACTTGAAAATATTCCCTATGAAATGCATAAGAATCTACTCTCGAGAATTTCACCACCACCCTACCCATTATTTCAATGTAAATTATACTAATCTACATTATATTCTCATGTACCTAAATTACAAATATATACTATTATGATATTTCAAGTACAAATAACAACCATCAACGATGGATTATGACAAACGGTAAGTTATTATAAATAGCGTTTGAAAGGCAAATTATTATAACAGAAATTAAGATAAACGGTGTTTGACGGTCTGGTTATGTAATAAAAAGTAATATATGTAAGATTTAAATAATTAATAAACGATGGGACAAACATCGATTGGGTTATTATAACTGACTCGACCGTTTACATAAATGAAGCCCAAAAATACCCTAAAAGTTTCTATTCTCACCTTCTCCATCTCAAGCTTTCAATTTTAATACCAATAATTCAAATGGCCTCCCAAAAGTCAGCAAGAGAAAACTTGTAATCTTAAAAATAATGGTCAACCATACAGTAGGCAATATCAGTAATTAATAAGTCAATTTATCAACTGCATGGTGCGTGAATTCCATGACCACAAAAACCTTGAAAAAACATCCCAACCTTCCCTTTAAGCTGAACATGAATAAAGTTGCTGTCTCCTTTATACATACTTTTCAAAACTGTAGTAATGGAAAAGTAATTAGATACATCTTGAAAAACATACTAAAGAAACACAACTCTGAGTTGAACCTCGCGAGTTTCCATGCACCTCAACTGTTCAAGTGATAATCAAATGATAGCCTAAGGTACTAAGGTGCAGGTATGATAGCATTATTAATAGGAGTAGTTATGGGTGTTAGAGTAAATACCTAAAGGAGTTTGTTAGACATTTAGTTATAAATATAGAGGTTGTATGAGAGAAAAGGTATGCTATGCATATTTAGAGTGAATACACTTTGGGCTCAAGAGATGATTCTCTAGAGAGAAAGGTTCAAGTCCTATTCAAACTTGAGTTACTTCGTATACCTATTTCCATTTCAATATATTGTTCTTGGAGTGTTTTGGATCCTATCAATAACATGGCTAGGCTAGGGATAGCTTCTAGATTTGATAAACTATGGTTTATGACAAATAACTGATATAGCTTGGATCATCTACCCTCCAAGTTAACTACACACGTGTATGATCGTTGCAAGCAAAAGAAATAAAAAAAAGTTCGATCTTTGTTTGTACAGCTCCCAAAAACAACAAATAGGATTTAGAAATATAGATCCAAAATTGAAACTAAATGCTGTAGAATTTGTACAGAAAGAAAGTTACCATCTTTTTGGATATGAAGAAAGAAGGTTTCCATCTTAGCTATGAAACATCAGAATAATGCACCTTTGAAAGGTAAATGCTTGACAAGGGCAGTTTTAAGCAACTGCAGATCAGAAATTAAGATAAAATTTCTTAAAAATTGTTTTTTGAAAAGACTCAAACAAAAGATCACCATGAATTGTGGTACTTTGAAGGTTAAGAAGTCCAGTTTGTAGAATTAAATAACCAAACTTCTCATGGGGAGAATTAGAGTCTGGACATAACAGACATTGAGACATAAGTCTGAACACCACAACTACAAAACTCTAAGAAGTAAGAACTTTATAATGAAGGTACAACAGCCTAAATTAACAACTATTTCCAAATCACACAAATTTAAGGATAATCATTATGTCAATATTAATATTAAAGGCACAGCAAAGAGTTCAGCTGATACTATATAGAAAAACAATTTACAGCCTGAACTTTATAGCACTAATCCCATGGGAGAACACCTAGTTCATTGTTACTGATTCAAGTAAGATCCAACTAAAACGAAAAATGTATCTAAACATTTAGAATTATTAATAACGAACAATGTATAGCATTTCAAGTGAAGTAATAATTCAAAACACAATTCAAAATGGACTGAGTTCGAAAACTGAAACACGAAGTTTGATAACATTAATCAAATACTTCGAATAACGCAACAAGAAAATATCAAACTAACTCAAAAACAAAACCATAACTAACAATTACCGAGTAAACCTAAGCAGTAAGAACAACCGCGCCACCATTCTCTTTGATCTTCTTCTCAGCAACTTTAGAAATGAGCTTGGCTTTCACAACAAAAGGCTGGTTTTCAGGCAAAACTCCTTTGCCCAAAACTTTGAAATACCCAAACTGGGTGACGTCAATCAAAGGAACGTTATCCTTGGAAGCCTTGTCCTTGACTTCTTGGGGGACGAGGGACCAGAGCTTGTCGACGTTAACAATGGGGGAATAGAATTTGTTACGGAGCTTGTGGAAATACCTCATTCCGACTTTGCCGAAATAACCAGGATGGTATTTGTCGAAGAGGATTCGGTGGTGGTGCATACCTCCGGCGTTACCGCGACCGCCGGGATGCTTGCGGTGCTTTCCGATACGGCCATGGCCGGCGCTGACGTGGCCGCGCTTCTTCCTGTTCTTCTTGAGGCGGGTCGTCATTTTCGTCTATGGAGATTTAGGGTTTTGGAGTTGCAGAGCGTCGGGCGCGAGGGAGTGGAAATTAGGGTTTCGGTTATGTTTATAGGACTCCCAACGGAGACTGGACCCTCTGAGCTTTTGGGCTTTTTGTTTGTCAATAAAGCCCATGTGATTATGACAACTCGGCCCAAGCCCATAAGTTAGAGAAACATATTTATATGTGTTTTTTATAATAAAAAAAAAAAAAATTATCATATTACATTTCATTTTGAGTTCGATTTAGATTATGTTACAAAAACATATTTATTTGTTGTTATTTAAATCAATGTACCACAACAAATGAGTATATAGTAGTAGTTCAGCGATAAAGAATTTTATGATTATGTTCATTTTTAAAACTTTTTTTTTTAACTGAGACTTAAAATAGCTTACACTAAACATCACAAACCTTTTTTTAATACAAAACATCACAAACCTTTAATATATGCAAGTAGCAAAATTGAATATAACACTCATCAAACTAATTGTTAGATAGCAAGAATTCCTCTTTTTTTTTTTATAGAAATCACAATTCTTCTGCTTAATAAGTTCCTTTGTTTTAAAGTAACTCTTTCATGCTTGTGTTGCAAAAAAATAAGAAGAAAAAAAAACCCTTCCATACATTGAAGATTTGTAACATTGTATTAAAAAAACACAAAAGGGGTAGATTTAAAATGAACAAAAGGAGTGATCAAGTTAAATTCATCCATCAAACTTCAAATACTGCATTGACTCGGGAGAAATAAATTTCTCCATCCAAACATAATTGAATGGTCATAGAGTTATTATCATTTCAAAAGTCGATAATTTGATACCATTCCCCAACCCATAATTCTTGAACAGAAAAGGCACAAATTTGAAACTTTGACAATCGAAAATTCAACAATTACAGAAAGTTTGGCTATCCAAAATGGCAGATTTATGGTGAAGAAAAAGAGAAAAATGATTTGGTAATGCACAAGCAAATTCAGGATTATGTGGCTGTAAGTTTTAAGCAGTTTCCTGCTCAAATTCTTCAGCCTCAGATTCCTCAGCATTGTCAGCATCGTCGTCTTCGGCCTCGACATCTTCCTTGTCATTGTCAGCACTCATTTTGCCAATGACCACCAGGTTGCTGTTTGTCTTCCTGATTTCATTGCACTGCCATGATAGTAATATACACAAGTAAAAGCAGGGAGCAAAAGGCTATCCAAGGGACTTTAATGAAATTGGACATTTCCAGTTATGCACAAGAAGCATTGCATAGTTAATTTGCTCCTTGGACTCGGGGTCGGACCATCGGGGCCGATGGTCGGGGTCCAATTAAGTTAATAAGAGAGTGAGAACAGAAGCAAGACTTTAGTAAGGGTACTTGAATGAAAGCTCAATCGCCACCACACATCGTAGAGAAGGAATGAATGAAAGCATAATCAACGCCAGATTAATCACAGAGAAGGTAGTCACAAAAGTTCAGAATTACACATCATAAAAAGAAGATGAATTTAGGAGTTCAGGAAGTGAATTTAGAATCTGTGTTGAATTGTAGAATAGAATAGATTATAGAAATTGAAGTTGGTGTAAACTGTTTTCGGTGTGTAGATTAAAAACTAAGTATACAGCATAAAAAGAAGGCAGAAGCTTGGTTTTATGTAGCCCTTGAATTGACAACCCTGGCCTCAGTATGGAAACCATCTTTTAATCTTTAGTTAAACAAGCCTCACACATGAAAAATACCATAATACAAGACCATTGGAGCATCCCCTTCTTTACGTTTGAACTTTGAACCACAAGGTTTAGGACAAATGTCATATTCAAGATAACTTTTAGAGCAATATAGGGATTCGAGACCTTGACCTCTTGGTTATTAAAAGACACTTATACCAATTGAGTTATTGCTCTGGTTGACTCTGGTTAATTATAAAGTGGTAATAGATCATGAATCCGAATATGAAGCAAACCTTTCAAGTAGGGTATCAAGTATCAACAAGTTTTATCTAGGGTTAGTGGGTTACAGCCTCAAGAGAAAAGAGTAATTAACAGCAACTTAGTCCAACTTCCTATGATCATAGAAGCGAATTTCTCAAAAGCCAAGTATTCAAAGCAAACATCCAACTGAGAAAGGTGAAAATCTAATAGCTACACAAAATACAAGTGTAGTTGTATTGATTCAACACCAATCTCTTCCCACTGGTTAGAAAGTAAATTTTACAATATCCCAAATACTAAAATTCTTTGAAACAAGGGTGACCACGCCTGTCCTTAGGCCAGGCACCGGAGGCATCAGAGGAGTACTGTCATAGGAAAGACTCGAACTCGGGACCTTGAGCAAGTGTAGACCTTGAGCAAGTGTAGACTTAAATAATTACACTACCCTGAAGTTTGCATAAATTCAGCCCTCAATTTCATCATGCTCACTCTCTTCTTCTCTAAAATCAAACCAACATTAGAGTAGTTCAAACTTCAATTCTCTGAATACCGCAAGAAAATGTTCGTGAACATGAAACAAAAGATGAAAAAATCCATTTAGGGCAGAAGAAAACAAAGATCAAAGCAAAAATGCTTGCAATCCAAAGCTGGAACGCATCAAAGAATCCACAATAACCAACAATTAAATCAAAATCAACATTCTGATCATTTGGATCATCGATTCCACATCGCAATCGGGAAATTGTGGGAAACAAAACAGCAGAGAGAAGTAAAAGAAGAATAGGGTTTTTGAAAAAGTGCTTTAGGTATTACCTTTTCTTCGAAATCAGATTCTTCCATGGCGAGGAGTAGCTCTTCATTTTGGGGCTGAGGCCACTGAGACGGCAGTAAATATGAGGTCGGAATCTTGCTTGCCGACCAAGGGTACTGCCTCATGAACGCCGGAAACTGCAGCATTTTTTCTCGCCGGAGATCCAAACTGGAGACGAACGAATTGGCTCGCTCGGTTGCGGGAATACAGAAATCTCAAGCGCTGTGTTTGGCAACTGGTTTACTTCTCTCCCCATTGCGGTTCCAGTCTTCACCCTGCTCTGTTTATCCTTGTCATTCCCTCGATGTTTTTTAATTGAAAAAACATTTTTGTAACTTTTTAGTCGTACATACTGTTATTTAAATTTAGTGGATAAATCAATATATTCTCAATCAAAAAATGTTTAGTACAACAATCATATTTGTTGTGATTGAATACTTAGTAAATGAATTAGTAACATAATGATTTTATTGTTTGATTGTAAACCAGTTTAACATTAATGTCATAAGTTTGATTCGAAAAATCTATATTTGTCGATTGAATAATTTAATATACAACCTTTAGGTAACTTTTATTCTCATAATATATTGAGAATTTGAATATTTCTATTTAAAAATACTGTATTGAATTCGAAAAGATAAACCACCCTAAACATTTTTTGTCTATATAAAAGTTTTCATGATAAAAAAATACAATCTTTTGAACTTTTTACCTTTAAATAGTGTCTGGCTTTGTAACGGGTAGTTATCCTAGTTTCAAAAAAAAGAAAGAAAAAAATTAAAAAGGTAGGGGCTTTTGCATGTATATTACAAAATGGTTAAAATATTTCATGAATAGCACAATAATGAAAATATTTGCACATGTAGCAAAAAAATGTAAATTGATACGCTTCCATATTGGTAGATTCTATCGATAGACACTGATAGAATCGATTACTAATAAATAAAGTAAATTGATAGACTTCCATCAGATTCTATAATAAGGACTGATAGTATCAATTACTGATAAAATTGATAGACTTCCATCACTAGACAACGAAAAGATTCTATCAAAGTCTTCTATAAAAAAGGTAAATAATTTTTTTTTTTAAATGACAGAATTTGCTATAAAGAAATTATTTTTAAAAATGTGCTATAATTATAAACTATGGTAAAAAAGTTGTTATACAATGCAAATTCTAAAAAAGGTAGGTGATTTGATTTAATTATTTACAAGTTATGAGTTTGGTGTAAAGTAACCAAATTTTGGGTAAGTTTGAAAAATACTCCTTATCATTGAATGTGATCTAAATACTATTTTCAAGATCAAACTCATGATAATGAAATTGAAATGAACTAACTTTTTTTTGTAACATTAATTTTTTTTTAACAAGGTAACTACGTCCATTTCTAGGCTAGACATTGGGACAGATGAGGAGCAATGTCACATAATAAAAAATCAGTATATATATGATAAAAAATAACCCATATTTCTCTTTTTAGTGAAAGCAACATTTCATATAAAACCGAACGATTAGATATCCTAATCAGGAAGGAAAAGAAAAACAGAGCAACCCAAGAAAGAGAATTCGATTCCATACGTGTTCTGCTTTGGAAAACGCAACAACCACCACGATCACGCAACCAATTCAAGAACGTTGCACATAATTTCCTAACCCGATATCCGATCCAATCCGACCGACCATTTCGACCCATTTCAAATTCCCTTTCTTCCTTCATCATCGTGTCTTCTTCCCAAGCATCCCACGTCTCCAACCATGGCCGCCCTTCCATTCCCCCTCCCAACCGACTGCACTATAAACCCTTTTCAATCCCCTCAAAATCCCACATACCCATTTCCCCATTTCCTCTAATTTTCAATTAATCGCTCAAAATCGACGACCCATGAAGCTGTATGTGTACGTATTGGAGGCTGTGGGTTTCAACGTGAAGGACTCGTTTGTGAAGCTTCGGGTGGGGAAGCGCAAGGCCAAGACGAGGATTGCGATGAATTGTTCTGATCCTGTTTGGAATGAGGAGTTTGTTTTTAAGTTTCGTGATGTGAATCAGGAACTGGTTGTTTCTGTTTATGAGTACAGTGATGATTCTAACTTATTCCATGGTTCGTCTGCTTTGATTGGGCGGGTTTATATCCCCATAACGAGTGTTGCTGCTGAGGATTCTCAGACCTTGCCGCCCACTTGGTTTGATGTACGATTGTCCAAACCTGAGAGATTTGTCAATGAAGTTGCTGGTGGGTTTTTTTTTTCTCTGTTTTTTTGTATTTCTGTCGTTGATTCTGTTTTTTTTAGCCCTTTTCTTAGTTTGAATCAATTGGAAGTAAATTTGAACCTTGTTAACTTGTTTGTTACTTGATTGTTTATAGATGTATTTTAGTGATGAAAAATAGTATAGTAAATGAGGGAGTGAGAATTGGTTTCTTGTTGCATGCTTTTTACTCTGTTTTTCTTGCCTTTAACTTGGTTTCTTATGGTCTGTAATAGAATATTTTATTTTCCTTTCATGCTTAGGATTAGGTGGGATTATAGGGTTGCTGTTGGTTGTTGCTTTTTGTTATTTTCTCTTTCGTTCGTGTCGGGTATGTTCTTCTTGTCGCGCCTCAAGAATGAGTTGGTTGATAAAGGTCCTGAAATGGAATGCTTGTGGTGGGGGAAGCATAGGTCCCTGGAGGATCCTAAGTTCCCCATTTTACTTCAATAGGTCCTATTCCTCGGTCATTGATACGGGCAACAGATTATTCTATTATCCTACAAAGTCTATCGAAAATTTCCCAAGTTTGTGGCGATTATAGTCCTTGACTCTTTTTCTTTCCTTCAGAATGTTGTTACATCGGTTATGGGAAGGCTGGTGCACGAGCGTCTTGGTTTAATGGAATTAAAGTTTGTGGCGATTGTGGTCCTTAGCTCTTTTTCTGTCCCAAGTTTGTGGTCTTTTCATTTGCTTCTCTTGTTTTGAGTGGATTCAGTATGTTATGTGGAATGGGTTCGATGTTGGGTTGTTGGCTTGTACCTCTTGTGGCCCATGTTATGGGTGTATTGTTTGTATGTGGTTATTTGTTGGTTTAATGGAATTAAAGTTTGAATGACGGAGTGAGAATTTGAAACTTCAACTTTTAAGGGGAGGAGTTGATGCCTTAGCCACTTAATTATGCTCATTTTAACATATATAAATGAAAGATAGGTGATGGTATGGTTTGCAACTTGAGTTTGAAAATACAAGAAACTGCAGCAGAGTTTCTGTATAGTATGGTACCTTCTCTCAACTATCTGCAAATGACAGTGTCAATACAATAATACCAAGTTATAGTAAGATCATCGCTTTTGAATTTGATCCTACTCCTACGGCACTCTTGAGATAAGAAAGTTCAAATTGCGCATTTAGATTATTTTATTTCATTTGTACTTGCACTTAACTCTTTGGTTATTATGATTTATGCAGGGAAAGTGCATCTTATTATCTCGTTACATGGTAAAGTCAATGTATTTGATCATTATCATAAACAATTAGAAGACTTGTCTGCATCCCCCCAGGATTTGGTTGGCTCCAAATTTTCATCCAGCAAGGCTGTCAAAGGGAAGCGTAATAAGAAGAGTATTGTGAATCGTTTTGGGAGGCTGTTTCATAAGAGTGATGGAGATACAAGAACAGATCAATCTTCAGAGTTATCAAGTGCCATGTCTGATAATGAAGAGTGCACTGATTGGCATACCTCTGAATGTAGCTTTGATGAAGCTATTGAGGCACTGCAGTCGAGGAGCAATGAACAGGAAATGCCAGAGAATCTATCAGGCGGCATTCTTGTTGATCAAGTATATGTAGTTTCACCTGGTGATTTGAACAAATTCCTCTTTGCTCCTGGTTCGAAGTTCAAGAGTGAACTAGCGGAACTTCAGGGTACAACAAATTTAGAAGAAGGAAAGTGGTCTTGGAAACAAGGGGATGTACCATGTCTATCACGGACCGTTTCTTACCAAAAACCCGCAACAAAGATTATTGGAGCTATTAATGCTACTGAGGAGCAAAGCTACGTTAAAGGGGATGGATGGGAATTTGCCGTCTTGATAAATGTTAGTACACCTGAAGTTCCATTTGGTAATTCATTCAATGTTGAGTTACTTTACAAGATAATGCCTGGCCCTGAGCTGATTTCTGGAGAAGAGACTTCCCATTTTGTAGTATCTTGGAGCATAAACTTCCTCCATGCTACAATGATGAAAGGCATGATTGAAAAAGGGGCTCGACAGGGAATGGAAGAAAGTTTTGTCCAATTAACTAACTTGTTGGCACAGCATTTAAAAGTACTGGATTCTACTGAGTTATCAAACAGGGATCCCGGGTTCTCGACTTCTGAAAGTCTTCACTCATCAGATTTTGAATTGGTCAGCCAATTCTTCTGGAATTTCACTGTAGTTTCTACTGTTTTCATGCTGCTTTACGTTCTTGTGCATATTTTACTTTCCCAGTCCAAACCAATGCAAGGCTTGGAGTTCACTGGATTGGATTTGCCTGACAATTTAGGAGAACTTGTTACTGGTGGGATTTTAGCCCTACAGTTGGAACGTGTTTATAACATGGTCTCTCATTTCATTCAAGCTAGGCTAAAAAAAGGTACAAGAAAGTAATTTCTAACTTGTAGATATCTATTTAATGTTGCTGTACCTATAATACTCTTGACTCTTCATCTTGGCATCGTGTCGCATGTTTGTAGGAGGTGATCACGGGATCAAAGCCCAAGGAGATGGATGGATTCTAACCATAGTTCTTATAGAAGGAGTGAACATTTCATCCTTGGATTCTTCTGGTTCCTTGGACCCTTGTGTGGTTTTTACATGTAATGGTAAAAAAAGAACAAGCTCGGTTGAGCTTCAAACTCGTGAACCTCAATGGAACGGTAAGACTTTTTTGTCCCCGTCTTGTTGGCGATTATCCTCAGGATGAGAAGGCTCTCACCTTCTCAAAAGGGATAGCTTTCTTGATTTAATTTTCTCCTCAATATCAATAATTTGAATGACCGTGGTAACTAAACCAAAACTGAATTTGATGTGCAGAGATACTCGAGTTTGATGCTATGAAGGAACCACCATCAATATTATATGTAGAGGTTTTTGACTTTGATGGTCCATTTGACCAGGCAACATCCCTTGGACATGCAGAGATCAATTTCCTAAAATATAAATCAACTGAACTTGCAGATTTATGGATTCCCCTCGAGGGGAAGCTTGCTCAATCTTCTCAGTCAAAGCTACACTTGAGAGTCTTCTTAGATAATAACGATGGAGCTGAAACTATGAGACAGTACTTGTCTATGAAGGAAAAGGAGGTCGGGAAGAAAGTAAGTGCATTTCTCAACACATAGATTCCTTTTCCGAGTCGATTAATTGTCAACGTGAATAATCATCTTTCGTTTTACTGTGGTGTTTAGTTGTTTGTGATTCTGGTCTTGAACCTTTAAGCCGGTCTCGTTACTTCAATGGTGTACTTGGGCTAACTTCTTTCTTTGGTTCTTAATAGCTGCATCCCAGGTCACCATACAGGAATTTAACATTCCAAAAACTTTTCGGTTTGCCAGCCGAAGAGTTTCTCGTCAGCGACTTCACTTGCTCCTTGAAAAGAAAAATGCTTCTCCAGGTATATTGCAGTTGCTATGCAAGTTTTTATTTTAATGATTTCACAATAAACAGAAAAATATTTAGCAAATGAAAATCATCTGTATCTCTTTCATTTGCCTGCTCTTAATATCCTGACTAGAACTATCATCTGGTCTGTTATAAATATCTTGTTGCTTGTGATTTTGTGTAACAGGGGAGATTATTTCTATCTGCCAGAATTGTTGGGTTTTATGCAAATTTCTTTGGACAAAAAACAAATTTTTTCTTTCTTTGGGAGGACATTGAAGATATACAAGTGCTTCACCCCTCCCTATCTTCACTGGGTAGCCCAACATTAGTCATAATACTTAAAAAAGGTCGAGGTCTTGAAGCAAGTCAGGGTGCCAAGTCTCAAGATGAACAGGGAAGACTCAGATTTTACTTTCAATCATTTGTCCCATTCAATGTAGCCAGCAGGTAACTCCATGTATTTCCTTTGTCTTCCGATTATACTTAAATTTACTTCTATCTACGTTAAAGCTATCGCGATTCCTCATTGGCAGGACGATTAGGGGTATGTGGAGGACAAGAATATCAACCATTGAGCAGAAAGCACAAGTTGCCAAAAAGCCTAATGATTTGGAAGAAAGGTCAGTTTTGGTGGAGGATGTGGAATGTTTTTTGGATATAGAAGATACAAAGATGTCAAAGTTGTATGATGCAGAACTTCCTATAAATGTGGGTGGTTGGTTTTATTATTCTCTTTGTAGCATTTATTGAAGCTTGAAACAAACTCAAGGTTCCAATGAGATGGTTATGCTTTAGCTTAAAAAGCTATTAGTCTGATATTACTAGGAAAGTAAATAATCCCTGTTGGTGGAAAGCTCTTATTTTTGCTACAATTTCTGCAGGTAAAGTCAATGATGGAGTTTTTTGAGGGTGGCAAGCTAGAACACAGAGTGATGGAGAAATCTGGCTGTCTAAACTACATGACGACTCCATGGGAACTCGTGAAACCCGACATTGCTCAAAGACTCGTTTCTTACCGATTTGATCACAGCATCTCAATCTTTGAAGGCAAAGTCACATGTCTTCAACAAAAACTCCCCATGGCTGCAGGCAGTGATGAAGAACAATGGGTACTAAACGAGGTCATGAGCTTGCACGACGTCCCGTTTGGCGACTGTTTCCGTGTACGTAACGTTAGGAAAATGTGTTTACTTATGTGTTTGTTGTTTATTCTCCTCATCTGATGAAAGTGATCAATTTGCGCAGATTCATTTTAGGTACTGTTTTGTGGAGGAGTGTGTTGTAGCTAAAAATTCTTGCAAATGCAAGGCTTTTTATGGAATCACATGGCTTAAAAACAGTGAGCTTGAGCAGAAGATAGCCCAGAATATAGCCGAGGTGTTTGGACATCGACTTAAGGTCATATTTGAACTGGTAGAGAGGGAGATTCTTCGTGCAACCTAATAAAATCTCTAGTTTGATAACCATTTTTGTTTTTTGTTTTTGAAATTTAAGCCTACAACAACTATCTTTTTTCTTATTTAAATATCTACATTTTACCTATATTTGTATAAACAAAATCAAAATTGGAAACAAAAAAAAGTAGTTTCTCAATTTTTTTTTTTTTTTTTGAAATTTGGTTAGTATTTATCTACTCTCTTAAGAAAAGATGGAGCATATGGTAGGAAGTTCGAGGAGAAATAGACTTAAATTTTATAACACAAAAAACCAAATGGTTAAAAGAATCTAAAATAACAACAAAATAACATGAAATGACAACAAAATAATTCATTTTAAATAAAATAACAATAAAATCTGTTTTAAGGTGATTCTTTTTTTTTAATGGATTTTACATGTTTTGTTTTTAGTACAAATGGGGAGAAGTGAGACCAACAAACGGAGGGCACAACTATTCTAAAATATCAATTTTTGGGTTCGAATTTGTGACCGTAGAGTTGAAATTGATTAATATCAAATAAGATAATCAATTGTATCATTCATGCACGTATGCATTTTAATGTATAACAAAAAAAAAATGAGAGATTTTGCTAATATATATATATGTGTATATATATACACGCACAAAACTAATTTATTTGGAGATTTTATTCCTGATAAAAAATCTATACCCCAATTACACCTTAGTAAATGTGTTGATAGGGTAAATTTTAAAAAAGATACCCCAGTTACACATTTTAATTACTTGTGTGGTAGGTAAGTTTACGGTCTTCAATCACTTTGCTCATAATTTTCAATCAATTTGCACATAAATTCAAGGAGGTGTTCTTCCTCTTGTTTGTTTATTTATTTAAAAAAAATTCAAGGAGGTAGAACGGTAGAGAAAGTGTTTTTAAAAAGATACAACCAAATTACGTGATAAATATTGAAAAAAATACAATAATCGTAATATGTGATTTAAAAGTAGCTATTCATAACAATTATTTTTTCTTTTTGAATATTATTGGAGAATTCAAAAGACAACTTCTTTGTCAAGAAATGAATACAAATATGATTGAACTATTAAAATAAGTTTGAAATTTTGACATTTTGAAACGATTCATCAACCAACGAAACCAAATTAGAAGATCACATTTACTGACATAATAGCATTGAAATTTTCGAAGCGTTCTTTTGATCCCTGAGGAGTGGAACAGTCTCTTTCATAAGCCAAATCCGTAGCTTTTATTTCTTGCTTCTCCCACTAATTTCCTAAGCTCATTCTGTAGGATTCTTTTGAAGCCATGGCGTATACTAAGCCGCTCCAGGTTTGGATTCTCGCTCTTATTTTATGGGTTTCTTTTACTTTCATCAATCATTATCACTATTGTTCTGTTTTGTCTATTTTCGATATGCGTTTGAGAATATCACGTGAGCATATCTTTTAATGTTTATAAGATATGTGGATTATTCATTTCATCACTAATTGGTTTTAAGTTGGATATTCACACTATCTAATATAGTATCAGTATCAGTATCAGTCCTCATTAAACACAAACAAGTATTTGGTTTATAAGGTATATCACCAATTGATTTTTAAATTGATGTTCCCACTATCGAATAATATGAAACCATAAAGCACATTTCTTCATTAAAAAAATGTGTTTATTATAGTGGGCGTAGAGGGCTTTCCTCTGCGAGTTTTTGTTGTCAGGGTGTGAAAAATATTAAATAATGTGTACATCGTCTCAAAACTAATCGCAGAGGAGGAATAGTTCACCCTATCCTAACCTATCTTTCACATACTGGTTGGAATTGTGGGATCCTAACATAAAAACTGTGCTTAATCGATTCGATTTATCAAACCTATAAGAATTGGGAAATTAGAGAAGGCTTGACTACGCTATTAACGTATTATTAATCCATAAATTTACTGACCTTTGCATGTTCATATCATTGTTGGTAATTTATATGTCATTTTTCTTCAACTTGATTGTGGGCCTTCTTCATTCCATTTTCTCTTACAGATTAAGTATGGAGAAATTATTAGGTGCTTTGATTTTCCATGCATCAGATATGACCAACCGGATCTTGATATAAATGGATTGAGAACAAAGATATCTGAGTTCTTCGACTTTTCTGATAATACCGATTTTACATCGACTTATAGTTACGGATATTGCGATATATTATCCCTGGTCGATGATGATGATTTGCTTGACTTCATCTGGTCGGGTGAGGAGGTTGGGAAAATTTACGTACATCTAAGAACTGAGAAAAATAACGAATTCCATGATAGATCAAATGTTTGTAATGGTATTTCTGAGGTTATGAAAGAGCCCTCAAAACAACTGTCACCAGTCACTTCTTGATGGTGCTTGTAAAGCTGCAGCTGCTAGCTCTGCGCTTGCTGACTGCCTTATTCGGTTGGCGAGCACGCACCTCAACTTCGAGACGAGCACACGAAAAGTGGCCAAATGAGAGTTCCGTGGTTCCTGGTTTTGCTTTACAAGATAAGTTCACAGATACCTGCACATTTTGGAGGATACAAGAACAAAAGCTTTCTTGTTCCTTGTTTCTTAGTTTCAAGTTATTGATCAAGTTAAATTAGTACATAGATCATGACAATAGAAACTATGTTGTTGTTGCTGCTTATTTTTCTTTTATCGTATCTCATAAATATCAAATAGCTCTTGTAGCTAGAATTATCTGGTTACTTGTTACTTTGTTGTTCTTGAGAACCTGTTCAAGTGTTTTAGTACAAAACTTAATAGAACTCTGTAGTCACATATTTATCCAAATTAATTGTATATTCTTTTAGTTATATACATATATTTAAATAGGCCGCAACCCATTTTAAGATTTAGTTTAAAAATGGATCCATTTTAATAAAAAGTTAAAAAAAAAAGAAAAAAAAAGACCCCTTCCAAGAAATAATTCAATAAGTTTCCGAGGGGTGGCACAATAGTTGAAGACTTGAGCTTTGGGGTTATGCTCTCTTCAAGGTCCTAGGTTCGAGACTTGGCTGTGACATTACTCCTTCGATGTCTCCCAGTGTCTGGCCTAGAGTTATCCTTGTTTAAAAAATAAAATCCAACAAGAAATGGTTATCAAATAAAAGTGTTTAGTTTTCTTATTTTTTTTAAGAAACAAGAAACAAAAATAGTTATTAAACACATTTTTTGTTTCTTAATTTAAAAAAATTAGGAACAAGAAACAAAACTGGGAAGCAAGAAATATGAAACAAAATCATTATCAAACGAGCCTTCAACTTCTCTACTGATAGTGATATTACACTTTATTGATGAAGATGAGGATACTTTGTCCCTGGTCAATAAAGATGGTTTGTAACAACCCAAGTAACTTGAACCAACACAACCCAATTTGACGAGTTGAATTGGGTTAAATACAATATTGGGTTGAGTTGGTTTTAAAGTCATTAAAGTTTCATGGGTTAAGTTAGATTAGGTTAAAGGTTGACATAAAATTAACTAAATCCAACTCAACCAACCCAAATTTATTATTTAGTTAAAAAAATATTTTTTGTACCTGTAACATAATTATTATGTTATTTAATTATTTAGATTATATATATATAATTACTATTGTTAGACTTTTTATTTTTCAATATGTTTTAAATTTTATAATGATCATATAAAAATATATACCAAATTATGTCATCTATTTTTGTTGGTTATAATTATTAATTCTAATTATCTATAGCAAAAATGTAGAGAATTTGTCCTAAAGAGCACATTTTACCTCTTGTACTATATTTGCAGCACAATTTCTAAGATAATTCATTTATAGTACATTAATTTATATCGGTGATAGTACTCAACTAGTGATAGAACTCTTTTTATCATTGATAGAAAACTTAAACAGTGATAGAATGAGTATTGAATTTTATCACTAATAGAATTTACAAATGAATGACGTGACATCCTCAAAATCACATATTATTTTTTATTTTAAAATTATTTTTCGGACCTTTTCTCTTTGCAAGCGGAGAGCTAACAATTTTTTTTTTCTTTCTTTCTCTTCTTCCTCCCTCTCTTACCCTTCTTCCTTGTTTCCGCTAATTTTCTGGTGAACATTTTTTCCTTGATTTCTTAAGATGGAATAAAGAAACTCAGTTGAATTTCTGACTAAAAAATGATGTTTTTTTTTTAATGTTGTTTTTGCTAAATTGCATAAATTTGTTCTAAATATCGTTAGTGGCGCAGTTGGTTATGCTCTCATATTATTTGACAATAGTTGTGTCTCTATGTAAGATTTGTTGTCCCCTTTCTCTCATTGTATACTTAAAAAAAAAATGGTTCGAAATGAATATCGAGTGTGACGGGTGTAAACAAAAAGTAACAATTGACGGTGAGTTCTTGTTCAACCTTTCTGTTTTTCTTTAATCTTGCATAAATGTGTTATTTTCCTCTATGTATGTATTTATGTCCGCAGGATTCTGAAACATCAATTTTGAGCAAAACAATTTATATCTGTAGGTTTATTTATGTATTTATCATCATCTTCTTCGTTGTGATTCTCATCATCACTCTTCACCTCTGTGACTGATGCTATCTCCTCCGCCCCCACGCCATTGCCGACCTCGATTCCTTTGTTCTCAACCCACGTTTTCACTTCCTCTTCCAAATCCCACAATCCCATCTTTAGAATCAAGAAAATGGGGTTATAAAGGAGAATTAGGGAAAGAGTGAGAGCAAGAAGAGAAAGAAAAGAGAAAAATAATCTTAAAATATAAAATAATATGTGGTTTTGGGGGCCACACGCCATTCATCTGTAGGTCTATCTGCAGATTTTTCTACAGGTAGGGGCTATTTGTTTGGCATATTTAGGGAGAAGTTAGTTTTATGATTTACTAATTCCTACTCATTTTTACTTTTAAAAATAACTCTCATTTCTAACTATTTATTTTTAACTACTCAATCATTTCTAACCACTTATTTTTAATCATTCATTTCAAATCAATCAAAATAACTCATTTTCAACCATTCATTTTTAATCATTTTTTTAACTACTAAAAATAACTACTCATTTTTAAATCTACATCCAAACAAGGTTTTGACTCTAACTCCTCTATACAAAAACTACATCCAAACGAGTTTTTTACACAATTCTCAATTTTTAAGTCCTCAACATAACTCCTCAATATAACTCCTTAACTCAAAAACTACCTAAATATGTCAAACAAACAGCCCCGTAAGTTTTTCCGTTATCTATTTGTTTTATGTTATATAGTTGAGATCTTCTATATGAACAGGTATGCATAGTGAGTGATTTTGATTGAATGTTTTGCATATTGAATATTTATATCATTTTATTAACTTGATATGATAATGATTAAAAATGATATTTTGTTTATGTATAGAGTATGACTAAGTTGATTAAAAAAAGTATATATATATATTTGCAATATATTGATGAACTCAATAATCCAAACCAACTCAACCCAAACACATAGGGTTGAGTTGGATTGACTTGAAAAAATGACCAGTTCGAAAATTTGGGTTGGGTTTGGTTTTCAACCCAATCCTTAATCAATGTATAATTAGAAGAAAGAAAAAAAAAATCTTTTTTTAAAGAAAGAATAAAGAAAAACCAACCTTAGAAGGTTGGAAGGTGAACATGGATACTTCTTGGTCTTCTTTGACTGGTTTGGGAGGGATTGGCTTGAGTTGTCGATTCTTATAGGTACTCGATCCATAGCTCAGAGTTCGTTTGCAAAGCATCGTGAAGGCTATGTTATGTTGGAAGGGCTTAATCAAATTTTGAGGATGCAGAGAGCTGTGGTGCCTTTGGTCTTGGTGGAATCCGATGCTTGAGTGGTCATTGAATCAATCAATAGGGTTTCTCAAGACGTTTTTGAACTTCAATGTATTGTTGATGATATTTTAGAGTTGGTCCCATTGTTTAGGGGATTTCATTTCAGCACATTCCTAAATCTTGTAATCTTGCAGCCGACGCTTTAGCGTCTCTATGAAAGGATGATTATAATCTTTGTGTTGAGGCTCCTATCGATCTTTTTAGCGTGGACACGTTTTGGCAGGGGATCTTCCCTGCTGGTTTGGACTAGAGATGTCCACGGGGCGGGGCGGGGCCTGAGAATGGCTTCCCCGTCCCCGCCATAAAATTCAATCCCCGTCCCCGGAAAAATCCCCGGTTTTTTTTTTTAGGGATCGGGGCGGGGATTCCCCGAGGGGATTTTTTACAATTTTTTTTTCTTTTTTCATTAAAATTTTTTTTTTTGGATAAAAAATTCAAAAAATTAGATTTAAAAAAAAAAAAAAAAAAATATATATATATATATATATATATAGTTTCAATTATAATGTTAATTATCAAAGAAAATATTCATATGTATATAAAATATTATCAACAAAGATATATTTATTTGAAAATTAAAGGAGTAGAATTAAAAAATATATATTAAATAAAATAAATAAAATAATTGAGGCGGGGATCGGGGAATCGGGGACCCGACACCGTTTAGCCAACGAGGATTTTTTCTCCCCCATCCCCGGCCCCGTTCCGCGCGGAGAAAATGGACATCTCTAGTTTGGACAATGGTTGAAGAATGTGATTGGCTTTATTATAAATAAATAAATAAATAAATAAATAAAAAAATTGAAAAGTCACTTTGACTAATTATAGCATTTAATTCATCAAAACTTTCTTCGGAAGAAACCCCGAGAGGAAGTCGAACCATTTCTTCGTCGATAAGCCAAATCCGCCCTATTAAATCAACGCACACAAAAAACTGACCAAAACCCCAATCCAGATTCAAGGCAATTTTGAGAGCAACGATTTCGGGTTAGCTTACCGATTGCCTTTCACTTCTTTTCTTCTCATAATTTCTCAAAAAACGATACCCTCAAAGTTTTTATAATCCGAAGATAATCTTTCGATTTCTTTCTATTATCAAAATTTTCACCCCGTTCAGTTCATATTTGCTTCTTGTCCCAGTTCCTACCTGCGAGGCCCGGTCTGACGCCCAATTCTGTTCGATTTCTGAAGTTATGGAACCTATTATGGTGGTTAAGGTTTGAATTCTCGTCTTTGTTTTATGGGTTTTTTTTAGTTTCCTCAATGATGATTATTAGCTTCGTGTGTGTCTATTTGATGTCTTAAAGCTCGTTTCCCCAAGGAAATTTGTGGTTATGATTACTGTTTGGGGATTTTCCACTACGTTTTTGTTTTTTCGCGATCTCTATGCGTTTTTGCTTTCTGGGTGTGATATAATTGTTCGTAATCTATTCGCTTTAGCGAACCTCTCTGTTTAGTCGGATTATGTTATAAGTTTTGTTGCTCTTTGTGTTTGATGAGAAAAGTGAGGATAAGGTTAGATTGAGAATTGGGTATTTAGAGAAGTTGGACTATAACTCTAATGACGTATTTTTTTAATCGATAATTGAACGTTTTTACTCCCAATTTGTAGGATTGAGTCCATGTTTTATTAAAAGATTTGGTTATACTTATACTTTTGTCTTTGTAAGCGAGAATCAATTGATGTTTTAAACCTGAAATAAGAAAATTATGTTGTTCACATGTCCTAATAGGTGGGGTTATGGACAGGCTTTGATTTTCATCTGCGATGGCTATATCGAGCTAACGATGCCTGTTTACATTTTGTGCACATAATATGAAATCCATATCTAAAAGGCGTTACTTTGGATTTTGCCATTCATTGTATCAGGGCGAATCCACATGATTCAATCTGCTTGCAAGCGCCTGTATTTTTTTGTTTTTGCTAGGAAGTTATTGCTATTATTGATGTTTGTGAAGTGTTTTAGCATTTTTACTGCATTAGAGACAGGAGCCTCTTTGAGGACACTTGGAGAATTAAAGCCTTTGCACCTCACATGGTGTCTAGCCGTTGGATGATATTAAATGGCTGCCTATTTTTAAAATAGAGGATGTCTATCATTTATGTATGATAAAAAATTTGTTGTGATCAAAATAGGCTGTCACTTTTTTTAGACATCAAGGCCTCAAAAACATCAAAAGTAAAATAAAAATGCATATTCTATTAGGGGTTATGATGGTGATATTTGGACGGTTAAATCTTGATTGAATTGACAATTAACTGATTTTTTGCAGCACCTTTATATGGTCAGTATCTTTGGTGGAAAATAGTTTACATGTTTTTTCTTATGATATGTATTATTTTTCTTCAACTTGCTGGTGAACCTTATTCATTCAATTCCTTAACTGAATTTTATCATCGACCTGGTTACTGTTCTTCTATATGATTTTTGTCCCACACCCCCTCAAAAAAGCAGCATAAATTAGCAGATTTGTGTGAGAAAGGCTTGGAATTTGCATACCGATGAGTTCTTCCCGACATATTTTCTCTTGCAGGTTAAATATGGAGAAATTCTTAGGCGCTTCAATGTTAGAGTCCTTGAAAACAATAAACTGGATCTCGACTTCAATGGGTTGAAAGCAAAAATACTTGCTCTCTTCAACTTCACTTCTGATACCGATGTTACTTTGACTTATATTGATGAAGATGGTGACATAGTGACCCTGGTCAATGATGATGATCTGCATGACGTGCTGAGGCAACGGTTGAAGTTCTTGAGAATTGACGTGCATCTAAGAAATGAGAGAAATAACCAATTTCCTGATAGATCAGATGGAAGTTCTACCCCTCTGATGTCGACACATTCTTTTCAGAATGTTCGTACTGGTGTTTCTGAAGCTATGAAATCTCTGCCAGAGCCCTTGCCAGGATTGTGTTCACAGTTCCTCATTGATATTGCTTCAAAAGCTGCAGTTACGAGCCCTGTGCTTGCTGAGCTTGCTCAGAGCTTTATTCGGTTGGGAAACACACACCTGAACTCAGATTCTCAGTCCTCAACTGTTCCAGAGACGAGCACACAAAATGTGTTCACTGGGAGTTCTATGGCCCCTGGTTTAGCCAATAAAGATAGTAAGATAACTAACAGTGGAAGCGGGACAAAGAACATTGGTGTAGATACACCTGCTTCTACTGATCTCAAATCCTTTCTTCGGGATGCTATTTCTTCTGGATTTTCCATTGGGAAATCAGATATTGCTGCCCCTTGCAGCAGCTCTTTTGATGGAAAGATAGATGAGGAAAAACACAATGATGTATTTCCTGATCCACTTGGTGTAATGCGCACACACAGTCTTCTTACTTCGGAGCAAAATAAGCCGCATTATTCACCAGTCGCTAATCTGAAGGATAATTTTATCAAAGAGTGCCCTTTCAGTGGAGTGGTTACTGGTCCATCTATGCTTGGAACTGTCGATTCAGATCCAGTTAGTCACAATGGTCACATTGAAACTGTGGGAAGCATTTCCTCTATTGAACCTATGGGAAGTATGTTTCATACAGGTGTTATGTGTGATGGTTGTGGAGCTCGCCCAATCACTGGTCCACGGTTCAAGTCACAAATGTAAGAATAGAACATCAACTAAACTATACCTTTTTCCCAATGTTATCTGTTCTTATTTACCCAACATTTTTTGCGTTTGATGTTTCTCTTCAGGAAAGACAATTATGATCTCTGTATCATTTGCTTTGCTGAAATTGGTAATGAGGCCGAATACATTAGAATTGATCGTCCTGTCTCTTATTGGCATCCAAGAATGAAAGCATTCCATCGTAGAGTATGCAGTTTTTTTTATAAACTAAGCCTCTATACATCCTTTTGTTTGTCAATAACGATTTTATATTTTTTTTAACTTCCATCCTCTTTGAATGCAGCATCGATTTGCTGGCCCTCAAATAGCTGATAGATTAAAAAGTTTTGGAAAGCAGTCCAAACTACTTGATGGTTGCTTTGTTGCTGATGTTAATGTCTTTGATGGCACTGTAATGGCCCCATCGACCTCATTTACCAAGATATGGCGGTTTCGTAATAATGGCCGTTTGAATTGGCCCCATGGTATACAGCTAGTGTGGGTTGGAGGAGTCAAGTTCAGTCGTTCAGAATCGGTTGAAGTTGAGGTAGAAAAATGTTTTAAATTTTAGTGCTAGTCTGTGAATTTCATTTGCTGGCTTTTGGTGACTGTATTTCTTCATCTCCTTATTTTCTAAAATTTTTCTCTCATCCTAATTTATATCAGGTTCCTGTTGATGGTCTTCCTCCGGATCAGGAAATTGATGTTGCAGTTGACTTTACTTCCCCCCAATTACCTGGTCAATACATCTCAGAGTGGAAGATGACATGTCCAACTGGCCAGTACTTTGGGCACAAGGTTTGGGTTAGCATTCAGGTATGTTTATATTCATATCTCAGTTTTTCTAGTTCTGTTAATACTATATTTCCCAAGTTTTTATGAATACACTATTAAATTAATTCAACTTATTTTGTTTACAAACATGAAAGGTTGATCCAGCACTTGAGAGGCCATCTCCTTATAATTCCCAAGCTTTGGACTTAAATTTACCCCCCATAGTCATAGGCATTGGTGATTCAAATGGCCATGAAGATGTAGAAAAAAATTCGGCTTCTGCAATTTCAGATGGCGTCCTTTTCCTTCCTTGTGATTCTAGACCCATTGTCGTTGCCGAAGTAGAAAAACCCGATCATAATCTGCCTAAAAGTGGAACCGAGCAACGATTTGTCGCAAATGATGATTTGCTAGTTGGCAATAGTCCTGCTACTTTTGCTAAGGAGAAGAATGTTGCCCCTGTGTCCTACCCCCTCATTGATTTGCCTGAACTAATTCCTGCTGTAGCCTCACCTCCAAAACCATCCCCCAAGGTTTCTCCTTCTACAGCATCATCTGAGAAAGCGACAGCTAATAACCTTATTGAAGAAACGCTTCTTAAAACGCTCGAGGATATGGGATTCAAACAGGTCGATCTGAACAAGGAAGTACTGAAGAGGACGGGGTATGATCTGGAGCAATCGGTGGACGAACTGTGCGACGTTTCTGAATGGGATCCAATGCTTCAAGAGTTGGAGGAAATGGTCGGTAAGCTCTGTTTTAATGAAGTTGTTAATCCTTGATTTCTTGGGTCTTGGTTTAAGATTGTAAATCTTGTATTATAGGGATTTGTCGATAAGGAAATGAACAGAATTTTGCTGACGAAGAACAATGGCAGCATAAAGCAAGTAGTGATGGAACTTATCTATGGGAACAAGGTTTAGTTGAAGAGGGCTATTGAAAGTATGGACTAGAATGTAAATATGTATGATGATATTAAACCTAAATAAATCCAAGGGGATGGTATTTTGTTGCTCTGGAACGGGATGGCTTTATGCTTATTTTTTAGTGAATTTAGTTTCTGTTCATCTCAGGTACATAACTTAATATAATTTCATTTCAAGTTCTGGACCTTTTGATTTGTAGTTATATGCATTTAGTTGCTCAATCATTTGAACTATTATTGTAATGGCTACTGGCTACTGGCCTGTGGCATTCCTAGATAAATTCAGTTAACTATTCTGCAATTATTCACTGAGATATATTTTTTAGTAGAATTCAGTTAACTATTCTGCAATTATTCACTGAGATATATTTTTTAGTAGCAACAACAATGTGACAGATTGGTTGAAGACTTGGGCTTTACGAGTATGTTTCCCTCAAGGTTCCAAGTTCGAAACTCAGCTGTAACATTATTCCTTCGATCTCTTCTGGTGTATGGCCTAGGAACGGGCGTGGTTACTTTGTTAAAAAAAAAAAAAAAATATCGTGGCAGATTTGAATTGATCTCTTTGTTGATTGTATTGGTGATTATTCTAGTTTTATGTTTGGGTTGACATGTTTGAAACTTCGGTTTTTTTAGCTGTGATAAAATCATTCACCTTTGCTTGGTGCTTGGAGGGGTTAGGAGATTTTCCTAGTATTTTTTATATTGCATATTTTAGGAATAGGATATGTATGAAATATTATTGTTTTTATTTTTTGTTGAAATTTGTTATATTTTCACACTAGGACGTGATAAAAAATTAGATCGAATTTAATTGTAGATTTATTCTAAATATCCAATTTGAGCATGGCTCATTAGAGGTGGTTTGATTTCTTTGTCATGATGTGCGCACACAAATGTTTTTATCTAATTGTTCAACCTTGAATTATTTAATAAATAGTATAACTTGACTAGTTTAAGAGCAAAACTAAGGTAGTTGTTAGGAAGTGTCTAAATATTGCTACTAGTTTAATTGCTATGTTAAACAAGATTTAAATCAATTTATTACATACCAAATAGGTCAAAGATACGATTGTTTATCTAGTTTGATGTTGATCTATTTTCACTTTACAATCGAATTTAATCCCTACCATCGGTATTTTGTAATCCTCTTATTTCAACTTGTATTAAAAAAAACTCAAATTCATAACTTATCATCTAGTAGTAAGATTTAATTTACTTTAAAAGTTATATATAATGTTTTTAATGTACTTTTATACCCATTTAAAAAAAATTGAATTCAACTTAATATTAAAATAACAATTATCAATATATTGAAATTTAAAATTAATCTATGTTATTTCATAATAAAAACCGAATACTATTGAAATACGTTAATCCAAGGCCTATTTTTCACTAAAAAAATCATGAAACCAGACACAAATTTGCAACTTGGATTGCTCAAAACAATAGCAAAAAAAAAAAAAAATCAAAATTAAACCCTTGGATTGGCAATTCCAATTTCCAATACAACTCAAAATGTTGCATTAATCGGTTCCTAATTAAACAAATTCCTCAAACCATTACATCTCAGACGCCGCCGTGACCGGTGAAATCGCCCGCCGCCGTCGAGCACCAGCTCCCGCTCGAGCATCTTGCAGACCGCCAGAATCTCCCACCGGCACCGCATAGCCTCCATCTTGAAGCGAGACGGATTTCCCGAGCAACTCCGGCGACGGGCGGCGACTCCAGTTGCGCCGGTGCGGCTGTGCCAAGCCTGAGCCGCCGCCTTGAGGATCTCGAGATGGCGATCGCCGTCGACTTGGAGGTGCGGTTTCTTCTTCATGGTGTGTGTTTGGGAATGGGGGAATGGAATGGGGAGCGTGTTTTATGTGGAGAGGCTGTTCCTTTGATTTTGGTACTCTACACTGTGGGCCCCACATTTTTAAGTAATTGTATTAATAATCGGCCACCCAAATAAACTCCATTTTTATTTGCCCTTAATTCCCAATTCTTCACTCTTGCCCTCTTTTCTATACCCCCTCTATATTTAGTAATCAGTTCTTTCTTTTTTCTTGACCAATTTACACACACACACACATATATATATACCTAATCTCAACATTTTCTTACTATTCTTTAAATTTCCACTTTTTTTATATTATTATTATTACTTTCTTCATGTATAACCAAAAAAAAAAAAAAAACCAACAACTTTTTGGTAGGAATTTATAAAAATTAGGACGGATCAAGTAAAAAAGACTAGAAAAAGTTCATGTGCTAAATAATTTCAATTAATATATACATAATTTGAAAAGTGACTAAAAATTTGAAAAAAATTAATAGTTAATTATGTGAGAAATAATTCTATACAACTTTTCTTTAACAATTAATTGTTATAAGTTCAAACCATTTAATTCGTGAAAGTAATTGAAATAAGGGTAAGATGATAACTCGAACCTAATGCAAATTTATTTATATTTAAGAGATTAAGAATTTAAATTCACATTATTGTTCACAAGAAAAATTGAACCATTCTCAAACTTGGAAAGGTATTTTAAATAAAGGACTTTGAGCGTAATTCAATTATTTAAGGTATCATAAGCATAGTCCAATTATATAAATAAATAAATAAATAAAATTTTAGGGCCTATACTGTAGAGATAATTTTCACATTCGAACGGAGACATTTCTTTCTCCGTCGTGTGATTTTCCCGCCCATTCTTCCAAAGCCAATACTCCCATTTCCTCTGCTCCTTCCAGTAGGTTTCCGCCGCCGATCTCAACTCCGCCGCTCCATTTTATACCTTTCCCGGCGTCGTACGATTCCTCAACCCATCCTGTGAATCGAACCAAAAATGAGTGTTCCTATGGAGGTTTCTCTGCCAAATCCACCCTCAGAAGCCCAGATTTCCGAATCAAACGGCCTCATCTCCGATTCAGATGCTTCTTCTATTGTAAATCAAGACAAAATCCTCGTTTCAGGTTCTTCTCATATAGTTTCTTACTTCTCTTGTATTAGACATTTTGACGTTTTCAATTTCCGAGATTTAAGATCCGTTTCTTACTTTCTTTGAATGTTGTGTGATGTTTTAGTCGAAGTGTGCTTGAAATCCTCCAGCACAGCCCGGATTGAAGATGTCCGGTTGGCAGTTGAGAGGTAATGCTACTGCCAATACGTATTGAGCTTTCTGATATTTGATGATTTGGTTAGGGATGCTAGATATTCTTGTTTGCTTTATACAATTTACATTTCTCGAAAACTAGGAGCTCATTGTCAATTTTGTGTGTTTTGGTTTGCAGAATGCTTGAGAAGAGAAGTTTAAGCTATGTTGATGGTCCGATTCCAGTGCCGGTCGACGACGCTTTTCTTGCTGAAAATGTGCAAGGAATCCAAATTTGTGATTCTGGTAAATAATTCTTTATGCGATACTGGTTTATGTAATCTCTAGAAAGTATATAAATGTTGTCGGATTTGTAGTTTGTTGAAGCTCTGGAAGAATTAGCTTAAAGAATTATTTCGTGATCATCTGCTTGTGGTCTAAGGGCTTAAAATGCTAAAAATATGAAATTTACTTGACCAGGGAGTTTGATTCTTCCATAAATTTATGACAGCTAATATGGATTAATAAGGTTGATTTTTCATTATTCTGGTTATGATGCTTTATATGTGTATTTTGTAGATGATGGTGTGCAAAACCATGATATCCTCTTATTCTGGCAAGTCAAACCTGTTGTTCATGTCTTTCAGGTGAAATTCACTTGGTCAGAGATACTGGACTTCTTTTGTACTCACCTTGATGAATGCTGTTTTCACTGCATTAGTTCAATTCTGTGTTATAAGTTATAACTGTTTTTTGGTGCATTTGTAATTTTCAAATTCTATAACACGAGATGATAAAGGGCTTTATTGTTTATAGTATATGATGCTACAGCTGTTCTTCATTTCTTGGCCTGTTTTCATTTTCACCATGTCGGGACTTTGCACATTCTCTTGGTATGATTAGATTGATGGATGTTATTTGTAATGCTTAATGCTTAATGCTTATTCAGCTTAGCGAAGAAGGACCTTGCGAGGAACTTGGTGGGGAAGAACAAATTTCTAGTTTTAATGAATGGATACTTCCTGCCAAGGAATTTGACGGAATTTGGGAAAGGTTTGTTATCACCTAATTATTTATTGTTATTTACGTCATATGTATCCCCAAGCTTCCTTTTGAAAAAGCAACATTTTTCAAATTCACATGCAGCTTAATTTTTGAGTCTGGTCTCAAGCAAAGGCTTTTGCGATATGCTGCTAGTGCTTTGTTATTCACCGAGAAGGGTGTCAATCCATTCCTAGTGTCATGGAATAGGTAAGGAAAGACTTCTCTGTTTCTAGGATCTGTATTTAGTATTAGAACTGACTGAGGATACATGTCAATTACTACCGGGCTAAGCTTTCTTTGGCATATGGTTTTCAGAATCTACTAGGGCAGAAATGTTAATTGCTGATTATTTGCAGAGTTCTCTGTCATTAGTTTCATTTCTTACTTCCATAGAACCAATGCGTGTCAACTAAACTTCATCTACGGGATTGTATACATCTAACTAATATTTGTTGTGCATTTACTAGGTACTAAGCCGAACTATCATTTTGCCACGTTTTTCTTATATGTTTAAGAATTGAACCCCCAAAATTCTAATATAGACATCAAAGTTGTATGTGAAAATGAAAATCAGTAATCACGAATCACAGCACTACTGAAAATTCAAGGATGCTTTACCTTGTTTTACACGATATGCATTTGCTAGTGCTTTTCTCAAGAAGACCTAGACATCCGACAGGTAACATAGGTTGTTATATAATTCCAGTCTTTTGACGTTCTCTCAGGATTGTCCTGTTACATGGACCGCCAGGTACCGGTAAGACCTCTTTATGCAAAGCACTGGCTCAAAAACTGTCAATAAGATATCTTTCGAGGTTTGTTGATAGACATTGCTCCAGTATTTATTCCTTACTTTTAATATAATGGAGATACACTTGATTCTTTTATTTAATAGTTTCATTTTCCATTATATTCAGATATCCACACAGCGTACTCATTGAAGTTAATGCACATTCACTGTTTAGCAAATGGTTTTCTGAAAGTGGCAAGCTGGTATGGTTGTCTTCATCATTAGAAGACCTACATTGCATCCTTAATTTACATTTCCGTCTAGGCGTCTATTTTAAATTTGATGCTTTCATATGTTGGGTACTGTGACTGTCGACTCTATAGTATTCAAGAATACATGTTTCCTTCAATAGGTCGCAAAGCTATTTCAGAAGATTCAGGAGATGATAGAGGAAGAAGACAATCTGGTATTTGTTTTGATTGGTGAGACTTACTTTAGAAGGTTGTTAATTTCATGCATGTCCTTCTTCTACTTCATAATTTGTATTTATTTTGTTGACGGTCTGTAGATGAAGTGGAAAGCTTAGCTGCTGCTAGAAAGGCTGCATTGTCTGGTTCAGAACCTTCAGATTCCATTAGGGTATGCTATGCCTTTCGTTTGGTCCCTCTTTCCACCCTTAATCACTCCCTCTGACCAAAAGAAAGAAAGTAAAAAGAAAGGAAAAAGGAAAGAAAGAAAGAAGAATAGGCTTGTATACATTGTTTAGGCCAGTAGAAGCTCAGCTAATGCATATAAAACTCTGACCTGGAAATTTACAGGTTGTCAATGCGCTACTTACTCAGATTGACAAGTTGAAATCATCACCAAATGTGGTGATTCTGACAACTTCCAATATAACAGCAGCTATTGGTGAGTTAATAATCAAATGATGTTAAGCAAATATTTGTCTTTGCAAAATTCAAAGTGAAACTGAGTGCATCGATTGTTTTTTTTAATAGTGAAACTGTTCCAACTTTTATATTCTTGAAGCTATAGTTTCTGATCCTCATGTTCTGTCGCGTTTTCTTTTTTGTTTAATTTGTCTCTGATCACTTATCAGGATGTTTTTGGTTTGTGCAATCCTATTGACTTCCATTCTCTCTTGAGCAAACAGAGATAAGAGCAATCTCCAAGTGTTTAGCCCCTCGATATCTCACAATCATATCTTGTTTTTTCCCGCTGATTTTCTATTTCTGTTTTTGCCCGCTTAAAATCTTGATAATTGAATTAACCAAAATCTGGATTGCAGATATTGCATTTGTAGACCGAGCAGATATCAAAGCATATGTTGGTCCACCAACTCTGCAAGCACGTTATGAAATTCTAAGGTCCTGCTTGCAAGAGCTAATACGTACTGGAATTTTGACTATTGCCGAGGTCCATACACATTAATAATTTCACCTTTAGCATTTTGTTTTGGGTGCCTTGGATTCTAATGGAGTACATAGGCATTCATGATTCTCACTCACCATTACTAAATTTCTTAGGGTTGTGACCACTCTATGCTTCCCAACTATTCTGGTTTGAAAGAGAAAATAAGCATTCCAGAGACTGAGAAGTTTGATGTGCCACTTCGCATCTGCAGACTATTGCTTGAGGTTGCTGAAACATGCGAGGTCTATGACAGAAATCTTGAGTGCCTATTGATTCTGCGAGTCCTTGAATGATCCTTGATTTATTTTCTTGAATTATGTTCACAGGGTTCTAGTGGACGTTTCTTAAGAAAGCTCCCATTCTTAGCTCATGCGACTCTACCAAATCCTTGTACTGGTGACCCTTCAAAGTTCTTGTTCGCAATGATGGAAACGGCTAGACGGGACCGGACGGAGTTACCCGAATGAACATGCTAAGAATTTTCTTGTGCTTGTAATTATTGTTGTACCGTGATAGAAATATTATTAGGGTATATTAGTTATTAGCTAGAGAGGTTGTCAGAGTAATTGGTTATAAATAGAGGAAGTTAGAGAACTGTTTAGTGGTTTTATCTGTAAGTATTCTGAATTACTTGGTTTATTTTATCTCTTATCTTTAAGTCCTTTACCTTTATATTTTGGTATCATTTTGGTTCTGTTTGAGTTTTATCATACTGGTAACATTTACAAACTCAGATGTAAAACTGCGAATCAGTTGTAGAAGCTGGTGCTAATTGAAAAGCCTACTGAAAATACTCATTGAGAGTTATGTCAGCTATCAATTGTGTATAACGCATCTTTTGAAACTGTTGCACAGTGCAGATTTCCCTGTTGTTTTTTAGCATTTCTTTTTCCATTCTCTCTCAATAACTCAAAACCCCCACGAAATCAACTTTTAGTATGGACTAAGATAGTCTCCAAGAAGCGGTGCAGTGGTCAAAGATTTGAGTTTTGAAGGTATTGCTTTCTTCAAGGTCTCAGGTTTGAGTGACATTAATTTGTAGACACCTCCCGTATCTATATTCCTTCAATGTCTCCCAGTGCCTGACCTAGGGACATGTGTGGTTACACCAAGTATAGTGGACAAAGATATACATGCAAATGATATGGTTAAAGCTTTATCCATGTTTTAAAGCATTGTATTCATTAGTCTGCATGCATATGATCAGTTAAATACATTTGTGTATTAGTTGCTAACTTGCAAGGAGCAAAAAGCAGAAAAGAGGAGGCCTACATGCCAGAGCATATGAGAAATTGGGTTCACTTTGACACAACCGACCAAAAGAGAAAAGAAAGAGGAGCCAAGAATTTAAACTACATAGATAAAGACCCTTTTTTGAAGGTCGTCTTTAACAGAAAGCCCAGCTTTGAGGTATCATGCTTTACTTAAACTGGGCCCTCCATTAACACACACACACACACACATTCTCTCTCTACATTGTCCATCTCTCTTTCTCTCTCTTCCCTTATTCTTATTCACTTGTGAAAACGTGCCCATTCCACTGTGCATTAAAGGGAAAAACATGCATGCGGGCATATAAAGATATTAGAGACTCCACTGTGTGGAAAATTTTATAAATCAATGCTCTTCTTGTTCTTGTCTTAGAATCCTCTTGTGGGAAATTTTTATGCATCTCTCTTAAGAACTAACTCTTTTTCTCTCTTACAGAAAAACCTGCTTGTTCTGTTTCTGTCTGTTATCGACCGCCATGTTTCTTGCTTTCAACAGTTCAAGGACGGAGCCGAATCCGATGAGCCTTTTTGCTGCAATGGAGATGCCACAGAGGGGTTTCTTGCAGTCATTTGAAATGGGAAGCTTTGTTTTTGAGGTACGCATTATTGGAAAATTTAGACGACGTTTTTGTAAGAAAGGTGTTATAAGATAGGAGGAATTAAGAGGATCTTATCCTTTGCAAAGGGGAATCCAGCGTCCTGGTCCGATTCATGAAGAGTATGTTCTTTTTATTTTGTGTGTCGTCTTTGAAACATGCATACTTGAGTTTCTATCTCTCTCTTTTTTCTATCAATTATCTGTGATCAGATCTGTAGTAGGATATATATATTTATAGTTATGTTATTTGCAAGTGTTTTTGTTTATATCAAGTATATTTTACTGTATTGAGTGTAACTTCTCTGCAATGTATGCCGCATCTGCAGCTGATTGATGTAATAAAAGTTTCTTCTCATTCTCTTATACATTAGTTGCACTTAACCTCATCTTATCTCTCTCTCTCTCTCTCATGCTTTTGATTTCGCTTCCGATCGATACGATTATGTCATCTCGAGCACAACTTTGTGGATTAAGATATCAGAAGTTTTTGCTAATAATAACTCAACTCAACTGACATGAAGTATAGCATGATAATTAGGAGATTACGAGATCGAATCTCATATTCTAAAAATATTGTTGAATTCAAAAAGAAAAAAGAAATGAGAGAGTTTGAATGGTCAATGTTAGTCGGACTCTTGAAAAATACTTTTAGCCCATATTTGTTGTTTTGCATGTATGGAATATTTGTTCATGTTTCTGTTTTTATATCCCTTTCCAACAGGTTCATTTTCTTTGTAAGTTTGGTGCTTGGTTGTTTCCAATGATTGTGGAGTGTAATTTTTATCTCTTGTGTTGGCATCATTTTAATCTTCAGTGAAAAATCCAATCAAGCTAAAAGGAAGTCTCATGTGAAGCTAGTTTTGTTTTGTTTTTTGTTTTTTTTCCCCTTTCTCTTTCTAAGGCTAGAGGTAGACATGGGGCTAGTTCAAAAAATATTTGTTTCAACTTTGACAACCACCCTAAACCCTAAAAATAAAGAAGATGAATTGTTTTGAAAAACTGATAATTCTAGAAAATTTAAAAATATAATAGCGAGCGAGTATATGATTATATTCAAGTATATATAACTCAATTTGTTAAGGTATGTATCTTCAACCAATGAAATAAAAAAAGTTGCTAAAAAAATTATGGTTATGTTCATATCTACCTTATAATGAAACTCAACCATAGATGTTACATAATCTCCATTAAATGTTACCCAATCTGAATCACAAATACAACATTATAAAAACATATATATTTGTAATACATTTAGTTCAAGAAATATCACTCAGTAGAAAGTTTGGATAGAGAAGTTATGAGTGATTGTGATAAAAAATACTTTGTTTGGATTGAAGGGTTATACATAGTTGTAGTAAAAAACTTCCATTTAAATTAAAGAATTTTGAAGGATCGAAGTAGAAATGATATTATACTTAGAGGTATACAAGATTTTATGCATTGTTTTACAAAAATATTTATGGGGACTTTTTAAAAAAAACTTTATAAAGCTCCTTCATTTTAGGATGTGTTTGACCCCCATTTATGTAAACGGTTGGGCTGGGTATAATAACTCAACCGATGTTTGCCCCACCGTTTATTATAAATGGTGGTTATCTAAACCTACGTGCCCGTTTATCTAAACCTTACGAATATTATTTTTTGTTACATAAACAATTCCTCAAAGATTGTTTATCATAATCCCTATAATAATAATTTGTCCCTCAAACACCATTTATAATAATTTACCGTTTCATAATTTTCTATCTTTCATAACCAAACTGGTGCTTCAAACACACCCTAAATTGTTGTTCCAATATTTAAACAAACCCTCACAAACCATCCATCCAAACACAATCTTACATGTTAAAATACCCATTTATACAAAAAGTTGGGATTGATGAAAAGCAAAAGTGTGTAGTGAAAACAAGTCTCCCCCACCAGTGGATTGGATCTGATGATCAGGTAGGTATCTGCAAGTTTTGATTTCTGAGAAAGAAGTCTCCCAATTTGACACTGTACAAGTTCAGATTATTCAGCTGAGAGACAGGTTTGTGAGGTTACAAAACAAAAACATATGCAGTTCTTTTTTCTGAAACCATTGACCAACCTCAGCCTATAATAGCAAAAGTCAGTTTCATGAACAGTTCAAGTGGGGTAGCTTAGCTATTGTGGAACTTTTCATCTAGCTTGAGTATTTATAGGTTTAATTGCAACTTTAATATCTCAACTTTTAATTTTGTATCTAATTTGGTCATTGAACTTAATAGAAGTTTAATAGGTTTTGGCTTACAATTTTGAGTCTAATAAAATCTTGAAAACTTTTAAAATTAAGACTATCAACTATCAAATTTCTATTTTGCATTGGTTTGCTTCATGAAGAGTCTTTTTATGTAAGAGTTGAATAGTTTAACCATTTAGAAGACATTTTTGTTTACAATTCATAAGTTTAAAAAAATAAAAATAAAAAATAAAATCCTTTCGAAGTTGAGAATTTAAACTTAACCTCAATTATATTTATAATTGAACATTGTAAATTAGTTTAGCGACAAAAAGAATCTCGAAAAATTAGGAAATTATAAATTCTATCAATATTATTAATTTATCTGACAACCAAATATTATATGGTTGTATTTTATTATATTGTGAAAATAGTTGAGATGGACGTGTAACTTATTTATTTATAACGAAAAACTTATGATCTCTCTTTCTCACATCAATGTACTTTTAGGTGGCAAGAACTCAACTTTTCTACCTCAAAGATCCCCAAATTACCCTTTTTCATTAGCTTAATCATGTCAACTTAGGCAATAGAAAGGCAATTTGGAGACAAGTTTTGGGTAATAAATGGAAAGTCATTATCAATTTAAGTCCACTATGCAGTCTATCCAATAAAAAATGGACACTTGGCAAAGTTGTCCACCATTGGTTTTGCTTATGGCTCTCATCTTCTTTTCTTCTGTTTATGTGTGGATCTCAAGGCAAGAAATTTCCTTGTCTTGTTTTCATTCTGACTGTAACTTGCTTGTTTCTTATGTATTAATAAATAAATTAAACTTTAGGTTCACTACTTCCTATGTCAAAGTTTGTAAATATACAAATTGCAGATCATAGTGAGAAATTTGGTCTTTATTGGTCAATGCAAAGTTCTGTTCCAATGGCTTCTGCTAATAAACAGAAATTTGTTGTTGTGTTCAAAGTCCCACATATGCAGTATATATTTTGTAAGATTTTTCTTTTGTAACCTATGTCATTTTTAAAACTCAAGCTAATTTTTTTTAATAATTTTTCAAAACTAAAAAATGTATGTTATAAACTAAAATAATGTTTTTCTAATTTTTTTTTTTTTGGAATTTAGTTAAAAATTTGAATGTTTTCAAGAAAAATGAGAACTATTGTGAGGGAAATATATATATATATATTATTTAATCAAAATAAACTTGATTTTTTAGTATCAAAACTTGGTTTGGATTTTTTTTATAACACTTCTTAAAAGTATCGAGACCAAAACAAAGAAACAAGCGTTTATAAACTTCATTTTTAAAAATAAATTAAAAATTAAATAGTTTTCAAATGAGATCTTAGGGTAAGAGGATTTTAGTATCAAAATAGATTTGTGTAGTTTTTTGTAGTCCATAATTAGGGAAAGCTAATTCTATGTAGACTGTGTTAGGTTCATAGATTTGTGGTTTCAAGATATTGAATTTATGAATTCAAAAAAAAAAAAAAGATTTATGTAATTTTTTACTTATAAGATTAAGACTTTTGATATGTTTGTTTGCCATATTTAATGAGAATTTACTAATATATTCTTAAAAATTTAAGCCAATTTTTTGTAACTACTTAAAATAACTCATCATTTTTACTATTAAAAACAATTCTTCATTTCTAACTACTCATTTTTAATAATTCATTTATAAATACTCAAAATAACTCTTCATTTTCTAACCACTCAGTTTTATTCAATTTTTTGACTCTTAACTCTAACAAAATTCATATTTAAACGAGATTTTAGCCATACGCCTTCTTATCTACTGTCACATTATATTGGTAATGAAGATCCTTAGATCCATCAACACCACCAAATTCTGTGAGCCCATGCTTCAATAATTGGGCTTCAATGCTTTTCAAGCAATCCATCATGAACGGAATTCAATGCTAATAGTTTGTGAAACCCACACAAAGCAAAAGTCAAATCTAGAAAACTAATTATTATTGGCTTAAAATGAGGGTTAAATATAAATTTTTAGAATTGAATTTATGATCTGGATTACTAACAAAAAAAAAAAAAATAATATACCATCGACCCATTGATTAAATTATTTATTTATTAATTATTATAAGATATGAAGATTTTTTAATTTACACCCCAGAAGTATTATTTAGGCGAAGTTAGAGTTAAGTTTTTTTAGTATGAATTGGGAAAAGGAAAACAATGACAAATCCTACATAAAAGATATTAATGCTTCCAATATAAGAGCCAAATATGAATTTTCAAGATAAAACTATGATCGTGATGTTGAATTGAATTACTACCAAATAATAAAACCAATAAATCATTAACTTTCGATAAAATCTATTAAGTACCTATTATTGTTCATAATTTGTGAAAATGAAATATTCTAATTCCCACTTTCAAATATTGTTTACTCTAAATAATAAAACTAATGGAGTAGTTTCATAATAAACCCAAAAGTCGAAACCAACGTGTAACTACACAAAACGGCCATAAACATAATATATAATATATATATATATATATATATATATATATATTCCCATAAACACAAAGAAAAGGGTTTGAATTTTAAAAACATTATCATATCATATGCGACGAAGCAAAATGCAAACATTTAGAAACAAATAAGAAAAAGATTCTCCAACCTTTTTTTTGGTTTGATGAGTCAGCAATGAAAACAATATTTGATTTTGGGGCCATAAATACAAATTTTATTGTCTTTGTTTTAAAGAAACTATGACCCACCAATTGTGAGATCCACCGCCCCATGCCTCAAAGCCAATGCCCAAAGTCACAATTAAAACTTTATGCAACAAAAATAACTTTTTGCTAAGCTCTAACTTCATGCCTCACTTACATTGTCTCTTCCCAAAGTATTGATTATTGTATCTTTTCTTCTTTGATAAATTATTGGAGGATGCCACTTGTGACTGACCATCTAACAAGTGTGGATAGAGACACAAATATAACACAACACAATACAGTTAACTAAACAATATTGATCGTTAAACATGACCATAATGATCTAAGAGATAATAAATTCAATTTATGATAATCGTCTACTTAAAAATTAATTTCTTATAAATTTATTTTACAATCAAATATTGTAAGATTGACATGGGAAAATAATTTAGATGCGGGTAAGCCAACCTAAACAACGACCAATATAAGAAAAATAAAAAATAAAAAATAAATAAATAAAAGTCAATATGTTTATATGTTTTAAAAAAGAAATTGATGTATTTCACTATGTACTTATTTGCTATACTTAACACATGTTTGAAATGTGGCTAATTAAGGTTGGATTTATATTGAATTTGTATAATTAGTGTTAACAAATGTCTCATATATGTTTAATACACACATCCAACAAATGTAAACTAATGTTCAAGTGTATATCACTTACTGACATGAACACCTAACAAAACTAAAGTGTCCCTACAATTTAGTTGATAGTTTTGTACCAATAAAGGTATGACAAAAGTATCAAATTGTTGTTATTAAAGATTATTAAATGCAGCTTCCTTGTGGTGATAATCATTTTTTCCTCTCTACTTTACTTTGCTTTGCATTCCCCATATAAAGCCAAGTTTTATGTGATGAAACAAAACCCAAGTGGGTTCTTTTCTTAATCTCAAGTTCTTAAACTAATTAATGAAATGAAGTGATTAATTGATGAGTAGAAAAAGTGAACCTTTTTGGAAAAACCCACGTGTCATCCAATAGATAAACAGCTTTTGTGTGTCAGAAAAGTTTTGGCTTTTGGAAAAAATTGGGTCATTATATGAACAAGTAGACACACCGCACCACACAACCCATCCACCAGGCCCAGGCTGATGACTATATGATAGTTTTTCCATTTCTTCTTCCCAAAGTTATTGACACCCATTTGCCCAATTCCCCTCTTTTTTCACATTTGTCCTCCAAAATTCTGGCTTCAATTTGTGCTCTGAAACACTCTAACTCACTGAGAGAACTTAGCTATGGAGTTCAATTTTTGGGCCTCAAGGGTTAACTCCACTGACCAACTTTCTGCTGTTCAAGCTGCCATGCTTCATTCTGGTAACTTTTTTTCATCTTTTTGAGTGATCTTCTCTTCTGGGTTCCTTGATTTTGTTTTGTTTCTTGCTTAATTTGGTTTTATAGGCTTGATTTAGCTAGGAAAGAGTAGATTTGGGGGTTGGGGGCTGATTTGATTATGGTACTTTTCAAAAGTGGCATTCTGAGTTCTGATTTTGCTTTCTTTGAGTGTGAATTGAGCTGTGTAGCTTCTGAATCTCATGGCTTTTATGATGATATTTTGAATTGCTTTCTTTGGGGGGTTAATTTGATTATACTACTTTTCACCATATGCGTGGGAACTTTGCTCGTCTCTAGGTCAGACACCGAGAGACATCAGGGATGGAGACACGGGAGGTCTCTACAAATTAATGTTTTAGGTACGATCATTCTAATTTTCAACAGCGGCATTATGAGTTGTTACCTAGGAGCGGCCTTGTTTGTTGAGGCCTGGGACTTCGAAGGTATGCTTTTTTATAGGTTTCATGTTCGAGACCTACGGATTGAGCTTAATTGCAAAATCGCTTGGTTGTCTTCTGAGTCCGGGCATTGGGACGTGCACAACTGCCTCTCGGTATAGGGGAGCGAAGACTCAATTCTGGTCATGAAAAAAAAGTGGAATTATGAGTTCTGGTTTTGCTTTCTTTGAGTGTGAACTGAAGTGTGTAGCTTCTGAATTTCATGGCTTATATGTGATGATATTTTGAATTGATTTCTTTGGGGGGTTAATTTGATTATGTTACTTTTCAAAAGTGGCATTATGAGTTCTGATTTTGCTTTTTTTTTTTTGAGTGTGAACTGAGATGTGTAGCTTCTGAATTTGATGGCTTATATGATGATATTTTGAATAGGTAACCATATAATTCTGGATGATTCGGATGGAGAAGATGATATAAGGGCTTACATTTCATGCCCTTACTGTTATGTTGATATCGAAGTTCCAGTTTTCTGCAGCCATTTGCAAGAAGAGCACTGCTTTGACTTCAGAAATGCAGTAATTACATTCTTCTAAAACCCCTTTTCTTTTCCCATTCAATGATTATGCCTTGAGTTTATTAGGATTTTTATGAATCTGTTCAATGAAGTGAGACTGAAAAGTTCTTGTTTATAACCAAGGGTTTTAATTCCATATGATGCTTAAAAAACTGAGGATCTTTGCTTGTAATAAGGTTCCATCTGTCATCTGTATTTCAATAAAGAAAATTTGACATTCATGTTTATTCTATACTTTTGAGAATCTCTAAAGCTAAAGCAATAATAGAACAAATTAGTATATGCATTTTGTCCCTGAGGGACCACCCATTTGGTTAAGGCTATGGACTTCGAGGCAGGCTCTCTCGGACGTCCCTAGTTTGAGATGGCTAGGAAGCACTTAAACTAGGGGAGAAGATTTGATTTCTCGGTTTCCAAAAAAAAAGAATTAGCATATCCATTTTAATGGAATTTAGATTCAACGAGAAGGGGCTGGTTTGACATTGTTTTCTATCAGGTTTGTCCCCTATGTGCAGCCAATCTTGGGAAAGATCTAATTGGGCATTTTATGGCCCATCATTCAAACGCAATAAAGGTATTATGAGTTATTCTTGTTCAACTCTCAACTCATTGTTTCCATGGCTGTAATAATAATCAATTGCTTAAAACATAATATTACCATCTTTGCAGAGGAGGAGAAGACCTGAGAAATCTGTCTCTTCTGCAATTAGTTCCAAGAAGCTGGCAACAAAGAGCAGGGGACATAAAAATGGATCTGTACTTGATCCTCTTTTACCCTTTATCTGCAGCATTTCTTCCTCAGATCATGAATCCGTCGTCGACGACCATTCTAAAATCGACGCGGATGCCACCATTGTTGAAAGGTGAGTTCCACCAACTCACTATAACTGGATTTGTTCAGGTTGATGATCTTTTGAAATCTACAAATTTAAGTTTATTAACTCAACTTTTGAGTTTTGCTGATCTGTCTTTTGCCAAAAGTTTATCCTGCAACTTGAATTGATGAATAGACAAACTTTGGAGAAAAAAAAGCCATTTCTCTAGTAGAAATGTACTTTTTCAATGTTGGTTTATAAGATGCAAGAAAAGTAGAGTAAAAAGAAAAAGATTCCAGATAAATTTGATAGGACTATTGAAATTCTTGAACTACCTGATATTCCATTGATACTAATATATATAAAGCATAGTTTGGTTCTAAATTTAATCTGTTCACACCATAAATGCTTTGACTTGCTGAGTCTTTAATGTATGCTCTATTTTTAACTGTTATTTTTCTATAGGAAAGCTTAATATACTAATGATTACTCTTTTGATTTGCTTTTGGAGTGCAGCAATGGATCACGCTTGTTGGAAAGAAACCAAAACAGTGAAAAGTTGAAGCAGAGAGCATATTTTGTACAACAATTGATTACATCAACCATTTTTTAAGCCTCCTTTCCATCTCCCATGATTGCTCCTTGGTGTTGCAGTTCACTAATCGTTCGTCGAGAAAGTTATATCGACTTTATTGTTCTCCACTGATCTCAACTTCGATAGGAAATATTTCAGATATCGTAAAGCTAGAAGAATTTTGTGATCAACTCTGTTGATACAATGCGAGAAAATATGCTATTTCACATATACGTACGTGTGTATATATAGATGTATTATTATGAACTTGGTAGAAACTTGAACTTATTTTAACTATAAATAAATGCAATTTATGTGAGAAAATTAATGGTAATAATACAAAGAATACAAGAATATTACTACAGTAGTTAACTTCTGTACTACATGTAGGATTTTGTGGTATCCATATGGGGATTAGTAGTATGTAATAATTGATATAAGGGTAATAGTAAAGAGACATCCTTTACTAATTATAAAAAAAAAAAAAAATCAACATCGTGCCTTGAAATTAGACCAACTGACTAAATGATTTAGCATCAAACTTTCAAAGATAGGACTAATAGTAATGAGAAGTGTCAAATGTATTGAAGACGAGCAAAATCTTTTTAGAGAACTAATTCAAAATAGAATGTTCCTATAGGACTTAGGAATTTATGTGCTTTCTTTAATTCATCTAATTCAATTTTTTTTGTTGTGTCAATAAAATTTCAAGTTTTTCAGCCATTATCTTATTGTTGATTGATTCATCATGTTCGAAAACTACACAGACTACATAGTTCTGAAGGATTTGGATGAACGGGAGAGCATCCACCTTTCTTTTGGAGAGAAATGCAATATTACTAAATTCAATAGATAAGACTACTCTAAACCGCAAAATATAGAGCAAAAAAAGGGGTTCGCCCACCTTATGTATTTCAACATTTTCAAATTTAAAAATCGTCGATCGAGCCCATATTTTGACAGTCTGTTTGTGCCACAATAGGCTTTAATTGGAATGGTGGAGATTGAGTTTGGACATTTTAAAGGTCAGATTCGAAAGTATTCTAATGAGAAAAATAGAACAGAAAAAGAGATTTCCCCCTAGTTCTAAATTTCAGCCCATATTTTAATAGACCGTTTGTGACACAATAGGCATCAAATATGTAAGTTTGTTACATAAATATTTTCATCCCCCATACTATTAATTTCATCTCCTTGTGCTATGTATTACATCCCTTATTTGTAGCCTATGCTATTTCATTAATATATTTGTTATATATATATATATATTCATAAAAGTATGTTAGACATACTTTTCATTCCTTAATCAAATGTGTTTGTTATATATTTATAAGAGCCACATTAATTACAATGGCTTTTCCAGGGTAAGGAATGACAAATTATCCCAATATAACTAATTGGTGGCATCTTTATAAAAAACAAAAACTTCATGTATAATTTAGTCAAATGTTGGTCTAAGTAAAGTCATCATGATTGTCTGGTCGTTGAGGTGATGGTGGTCTGGTAACGTATATGATATGAACGGCTGTCATTTATTATATTATTATTACCCCATAAAAATATTTATCATTACATTGATATATATGTCAATAGACACAAAATCTGCTTTTTATAGTAACGCATATATTAATTTAAGAAACATCCCAAGTTTGATGTTAAAATATTAAATTAGATTTCCGTTTTTAGAATTGCATTTATTTTGCTTTCCAAAGAAAGCTTTTGAGGAAGAAAAATATGAATGGTTCTATTGGTATATAAACATGGCTATATCACCTCTACTAATTAAGGACACCCCAATAAAAAGAAAAGAAAAGAAAGCAATATGAGCATAAGAGGGTCAAAATTTTGTGGTTTGGTTGTTTTGTTAGTTTTGATCAATTTATCATGTCCCAACTTTGCTAAAACCAACCAATTTGGAGTCTCGAATAATTTCATCGACGAAACTTGCAACAAGTTTGAAGTTGAGTTTAGGGAATTATGCATTGGTGTGGTGAACGCAGATCCCCACGAAGACTTGAAATCGAGCTACAAAGGATTGCTTGCCATTTTTATGCATCGTTGCATCACGAATAGCACCAACGATTATATGTACCTTTTAGAGCAGCTCAAGAGATCGGATTTAGACAACAGAACCCAAAGCGTATTCGATGGGTGCAAAGACGAGTACAAAGAGGCCATACACATTTTGAAGTCATCGTTGAACGCATTATTAAAGAATGAAAGTAGCGGTAGAGTATTGGCTTCCGATATGAATAAAGTAATTCGCAAGTTTGATGGTTGTGACCAAAGTTTTGATGGTTTTGTACAAGAACCACCTTCTTGGTCGGCCCGATATGCAGCCTTAAGTACACTTTTGGAGCTCTTAATTGGGGCTGCCAATCTCAACAATTGTAATAAAATCCATCCATGTGGAGCTACATAGTATGGATAATTCAGAAGTCTTAAATCCCGTCCCATTGCTTCTATTATCGGTGATAATAGTCGTCAATGGGCTATCACCGATTAGAGCAATGAACGTCTTGAACTTGGGAATTTCAACCCTTTCGTTATAAATTCCAGACTTAATACGAATATAAAATCTGGAATTTAAATTATTGGGTGCAGATTGAATCGCAGCTGCCACTGTGGTAAAATCTCCCTTTCCATCCCAAGATACTGTAGCATTGTAGACCGGAGTAAAAAGGAAGATGGTACACACTAAAACCCCAACAAACACAAAGTAAATGTGGCCTATCACCATCTTCAAAGCCTATAATATTTCATAAAAACAAACATCAAATAAAATTAAGGATTAAATTCATCAAATATACAGTTAAAATAAAAGTAAACATAAGTTGAGTTGGGTAGATTTTCAAATCTAACAATGCCTTAAGACTATGATGCAAATGAATTGGGCACATTTTCAAATCTCAAAGAATGTTTATTTATAAAGAAGAGTGTTTTTTCGTGACTGCATGGAATAATGCACTTATTTTATCTGTATTGGTTTTATCGTTTAAAAAAAAAGGAACTACCTACTCGCGGGTCAACTGAAGACTGCCACGTGGCGAACTCTTAGACCCTCACTTGACTTCTTAGTTCTTATTGTTTATTCTTCAGAATTTTATCTTCATTTGTGTTTTTGGGATTATAAAAAAACCTTTTCATTTTGTATTAATTATTACTTCATTAAGTTATTTTAGAATTATTTAAATGAAAAAAGAATATGTAATCTTTAATGTTTCGGTAATTTCAAGATTATTTTTTTAGAAAGATAGTTTCAAGATTCCCTTTTTTTTTTTACAGAATAGTTCAAAAATATCATTAAATGGCTAGTTTTTTTTTTTATTAAATGATTATTTATTCATCATAATTATATATACGATTCCTTGATTTATATATATATATATATATATAATTGAGATTATTAAATATAATAATTTCTTTTTATTAGAGATGTGACTATTTTAAATAAAAATAATGGTTTGGTGTATGTTATTTTATTTTTATATATTTTTCAAATATAGTGTAGGTTATTAAAGATAACTATTATTGATATTTATTTACTATTAATTTAGTTTTTAGAAAATGCATTTTTACTTTTTTTTAATACATTTAATATTAATGCTGTTCTTCATTACTAAGTTATGATATATCTTTAAAACTTTATTCTTATTGACATGACGTTTTACTATTTAGTTGGTTATATATATATATATATATATATATATATAATTATGTTGTTATAAGCATTTAAACTAATTTTAAAAAATCATATAATTTAATTTGTAAACTCGATTGGCCAATTGAGATGAGGTTTTGAATAAAATTTTCTACATTTCTTTTAGCCTAAAATGTTGTTAAATTTAAGTTGCTTGGCTATAATAGTAAACTTAAAACAAATTCTAGCATGGAAGAAAAAAACTGATTTGAAAAAAAATATGGAAGAAACAAACTAATTAAAATTCATTGAAACCAAAAAGAAAAAAGAAAACATGACTTAGCTAAAATTAAATATGGAGGCAGTACACCCAAAAGTGAAAGAGATAAAATTCTGAAAAAGAATTTTTTTTTAAAAAAATAAAAATAAAAATAAAAATAACGTGCTATAGGAAATAGACCCTTAAAAGAAACAGTAAAAAGTAAATGATGTCACCCTATTTAATGACTCATTTTAATCCACTAATGTTTTTTAAAATTAAGAATAGTGTTTTTCATTCTAAATCTAAATAAAATTGAAACAAAGTTGGAAAAAAAAAATGAAAAAAGGGAGACAGTACCTGAGTTTTTCAAGAGAGAGACAGTACCTATGAAAAATCAAAGAATCAAGTAGCTACAATTTATTAGAAGGGAATCTTCTTTTTTTTTTGAAATCATATTAGAAGGGAATCAAAAGTGTTTTTTATGCATTAAACACAAAGGATATTGCTTATGTAGTTTTAAACAGGACAAGTAAACTATTTTTTTAGGGTATACATTTTAAAGACAAATTGTCAGCAAAATTTTATCTCTACAAAATATTATATATATATATATACACACATGAAAAAACAGCCAAAAGAAACAATATCGTAGTACTCAAAAAAAAAAAATCGTAATTTTTATAATATCATGACCAACTTTAGAAACAGTTCTTAACTTTTATCATAAAAACAAAGAAATTAGTCCGCAGCCGCCAAACATGTAAAGAGAGAGAGGAAAAAAAGGCACATTCCTTTATTTCATGACAAGGTATAAGACTCTAAACAACTCATTTAGCTATATACCTATTCACAAAATGAAGCATATTTATATTTATGTCATTATTTCTGTGTCCCCATTTTGAAAAAGAAAACATAAACCCTTAATGAAAACATGGGTTTTGGTTTGCATATTTGAGAGAAGAATCACTATGTGGGAAAAAATATAAAATGAAAGGTTAAAACACAAGTAAAAGACAATATTAAAACTAAAAAATCAATCACAATGGCCATAGGTAAGCAGCCAAAATAAATCTAACTCAATCTCTTCGAGGTTCGATCTCCTACTCCACATGTTGTGACGAAAAAAAACACACATATACATGGAGAAATTAAAGAGATCACTGAAAAACACCTGAAAGAGAGAGTTGGAATAAAATTAACTCTTGAGAGCAAAAGGAGAGCAAAAGAGAGAGTTTTGTTTGAAAGCACAAATAAAATGAGAGTTTGAACCCAAAATTTATAGAGAAAAATCAAACACCCAATTAAACATAGATAAAATAGAATCTCACTTAATCTTTTTGTTTTGTTTTTTAAGAAGACCTCACTTAACTTATTTTAATTCCACGGAGAAAAAATGGTTTTTGTTTTTAATGATAAAATTGACTCGCATAGCCTTTGTTACAATAAGTATCTAAAAGCTCTAATTAAGATTAAGAAAAACCACTTTTCTTTCCTTAAAGACTTTACTGATGAGACATACTAAATGAATCAAGTTCTTTTTCTAAATAAGATTATTTATGATTCTCTTCTCATTTTTGCCAAAAATGTGTGAGAATGACTACTCACAAAAGTTAAAATAATTGCTAAACTAATCATGTATCATGTACATTTTATTTTTTTTTATTTGCATTATAATTATAAGATATACTTAGGAAATAGTTGTTATAATTGTTGATTAGGGGTTGGTTTGACATATTTAGGTAGTTTTTGGGTTTAGGAGTTATATTGAGGAGTTATATTGAGTAGTTGAAAATTGAGAATTGTGTCAAAAACTCGTTTGGATGTACTTTTTGTATAGAGGAGTTAGAGTCAAAACCTTATTTGGATGTGGGGTTAAAAATAAGTAGTTATTTTTAATAGTTAAAAAAGAAATGATTAAAAATGAATGGTTAAAAATGAGTTATTTTGATTGATTTGAAAGGAATGATTAAAAATAATCTTCCTCATATTTCTTAATTAATTGACATTGTTATTTTGTTTTGTGGAAGATACATTCAAAACAAAAATTCCTTGACATGATTCCAATGATATATATTTAGTCTCTGATTGTTGAGACTAGCTTACATGTAACTCGATTAATATTACGAGACGTACTGTCTAACCATACAACATTTTGATGACAAGATAATTCGTAGGAAATTAAATTTTATGTAAGTGGTGATCATGGAATAAACTCATTACTCATCAGCTCTCCAAGTCGTTTTTTACTACTAAATCACTAGATGGTTTCATTCATATATTATTCTAAAAATTCATTGCGTAGAGAATCAGAATTTACTCTAAACTCAAAATTTGATTGAGTTTGTATTAATTTGATAAATTCATTTAAATATTGCAATTAAAAGTTCATAGGTGAATTGCCATTAAAGTGTATGGACACTTTAATGAAAGCAAAAAAAAGCGTTCTTCATCACTTAGACCCTACTGTGGAGTGTATGGACCAATCTCTCTATTGAGAGAAAAAATAGATTCAACACCAACCCTTCATTTTTTTCCCCATAAATTGATCATGTTTCCCAAATTCCCATACATGTAATCAACCACTAGACATTTTTGTAGACCAGTACACTAAATAATTGTCATTTTCTTAGTTATATTTATAGTATTCAATTTTTTTTATTTGATAATTTTTTAATATAAATTATATATCTTCAATTTATAAAAGAGATAATATTGTAATTTGATTTAAAGTAACATTTGCAAAGCTTCAACTATATTCCATAATTCCCTCAAAAAAAAAAAACTATATTCCATAATAATGTTCCAAAAATAGTATATTAAAATTATATTATCACGTTCCCTTTTTAATATATTATTATTGCCATATTTCCAGGTAAGAAAGCAATTGTTTGGTTATATAAGAAGTCTACAAATGGCACCGGTTTTAGGTTCACAAAATTCAACTTCAAATCATTTATTTTAATTTTTTTTTTTTGAAATGTTTGTTTTTTTAAATACGGTTGAGTTTTTTTTTTAAATAAAAAAACTACAGTCTGTGTCTATATATATATATTAGTACATATTTGGGGGAGGGGGACAAATACCGATTCTTGCTCGAACCTGTGACGCTGGTGTTGAACTGGATACAAATTCATATCATTTTTCTTAATTTCCATAAACCAATTATTTACTACAGAGCTTTGAAAAAATCTAGTTACTGATTTTATAATATATAATATTTCTCATCATTTTATATTTGTAATAAAGATGATACTTTACTTAATAAGTATACAAAAGCTAACTAATTGTAACAATGATTTACAATACAAAAGCTATAAAAACCCTCATATTTAATTATTGTAGTATCATGTACAACTAGAATAATCAAGAGATAGTGTATTTAAAATTTTATATCCAAAATGTGGTTGAACTTGAAGAGAAAAAAACTATTGATTCTTTAAAATACCCAAATTTTATTTTTTAGGACAAATATGAGATTCTCACACTGTTTCTACTTTTATAAATATATTATCTAAAACCAAGTTTGTAACAATTGGAGGAATCATAGTGACAAAAAGGGAAGTTGGTCAAGAGTATGAACAAACATTTTACTCAAATTACAAACAATAAAATTAAAGTCACATTCAGTATCGAATAATCAAACTAAAATAGTAAATTCACATATTCATTACTAAATATCATGGGAAAAGAAAATTGGGGTTTTCCAAAGGTTACAACAGCAATCCAAAATTACCTACTAATATTATATTTTATTTAAAGTTTATTTTATAAGAGAAAGGAAAATAGGATGCACATAGCCACATGGTTATTATTTTTTTTTATTCTTAGAGAATAACCACATGGTTATTTGTAACAATCCTACTTTCAATTTTGTTGTGTGTCATTTTCAACATAAAGACATTTTTGGCAAATGACTAGAATCAGTATAATATCATAATCCTAAACGTAAATAATTTAAATTAGGTTTTTTTTTATTCCATCATTACAACTTTTCATGCTCTAGGCAATAAGTTTTTTTAGAGTAATTTTTCTTTATTTTAAGTTCTTATCTACATAGTTATTGTCAAAATAAATATATCCAAATCATTTTTCTCATTTTAAAAAAAGCTATAATTTTCTCTTAAATTTAAAATAAGTAACTTATTTGATAATGCTAAAGTTAATCATCATATTGATCATGAAACATTTTTAAGACTTTACCAGTTTATAATTAAGTTTTGTGCTAGTTTTGTATGCTAACATTATATGCTTGTTCTTCTCAAAAAAAAAAAAAACATTATATGCTTGTCATTCTTTAAAAAAAACGTTGTAATATTTGTCAATAATGAAACACATTATATTTTATCGATAGTTGATTTCTTATCCCATAGCCAACACAAGAGCAATAGATGAATGTTATTAATGTACACCTATATATAAACCAATTATTCATAAATTTGATACTAGATCCCGTTGTTGAATTAAAAAAAAGAAATTGCTTAACCCATAAATAATTATGATGCTTATCGTATGTTACAGATAAAAAAAAAGATATATTTATTTACAAAGATTTAGTTTTATTTTTAATTTGTTGTTATGTTTTTCTTAGTCTTTGACTTAAGTAGAAGGGTAAAATGGACAAACCAAAGTGATTATCTCAACACAAGGGAAACATAATTGATACACTGATATTCTTCTTACAAAATTATAAAAGAAAATGTCCAACTCATCTTTTTTATATTTGTAATAACCCCATCTTTCGTAAGTTTAATAAGATTTGTGGCTTGTTGGAATTTAAAACAATAAAAGAGGTTAAAATTTTGGAGTTTAAATAAGGGTTGTGGCACATTTGTAGTTAACTTAAAGGTGGAGGGCATTATTGTCTTTTCAGCCTTTGATATTTAAGAAAAATGATGAGTTTGCAAATCCCTAAGGCTGTGTTCTACTGTTCATCCGTCTCCTTCCCTTGCTCTTCACATTGTTCGATCGGAGGCGTCGTCGTGGTCTCGTGGTTGTGCATCGCAGGGCAGTCGAAGAGCAGCTTCTCGTCTCCCCCGACGAGTGTGTCGCGTGGGTCAATCGCTGGTTCGTGGGTCTCCTCGTTGCGGTCCGAGCCCAGACGCGAAGCTTCACCGGCGTGTGCGTGTGTGTGTGGATCGAATGCTGCAGCGTGAGGTGGGGTGTGGCTTCATCGGAACTTCAGGTTGTGCGTCGTGGGTGGAGCTCGAAATCGCAGGTAGAGCTCGTTGGTGGCTGCTCGTGAGTTCGCTGCCGTCTCCGTTTGAGCTCGTCGCCGGAGTTCGCAAGCTTTGCAGCTGTGGTTTGGGTTCGTTTTTCGCTTGGGTTCGTGTTCGTCAGGGGTTGCGTCGCGTGGGTGCAAGCGAGCAGCAGCTGGGTTCGCGGGTGGGCTCCGCTTCGTCGGTGTATAGGTCGAGCAGCAGCTCAAAGTTTCGGGTTTGAGCGCGCTTGTGTGAAGCTTCGTCGGGTTCGTCTCCAACTGGGTCAGCCACCGCGAGCTGCTCGTGCGCACACGCGAAGAAGCAACGCCGCCGCAGGTCCGCCATTCACCGGTTTCGCACAAGGTGAGCTTCCATTGTTGGTGTTTTAAGTTAAATGGGTTTGGTTTCATTTGAAGAAGAAGAAGTGTGTTTGTTTAGTGGACTTAATCTATTTAAGTTGTGAATATGAGCTGTTTGGGTTCAAGTTTAAAGTAATTTAAATGAAGGAATAAGGGCTGTTTGTTTGCAAGAGTTATTCTATTTAAAAGAGGAATAAAGGTTGTTTGGCTGCTGGTTTATGTTATTTATGTTGAGATTAAGCTTGTTTGGTTGCAGGTTCTAAGCTATTCAAGTTATGGATAGGTGGTGTTTGTTTGCTGGTTTATAGTTATTTAAATAAGGAATAAAGGTTAGTTGTTTGCAAGTTTAAAGCTATTTAAAATATGGATAAAGAGTGTTTGTTTCCAAGTGAGAGGTTATTTAAATGAAGATTAGGGGCTGTTTGGTTGCTAGTTTTAAGACATTCAAGTGAGGGTTTTGTCTTGTTTGGCTAAAGGTGTAAATTTATCTAAGTTGTGAATTAAGGTGTGTTTGCCTATGGGTTTAGTGGTTGTATGACTCGAGTTTAATGGGTGTTTGGCTTGGGTAAAATGAAGAGTTTTGACCCATTGACTTTTATTGACCAGATTTGACTCGAACCATTTTCTGTTCATCGAGCCGAGTTTGTGAGGCACGTGTAGCCACCGGGTGTCTTCGTGACACATTTTTCGAGGTTCTTCCCTGTTTGATAAATTCGATTTTCTGGATTCGATTTTGATGATCTAAAGTGCTAGTTTTGACCAGTTTGCTTGTTTCAGGACTCGGAGTTATGTTTGGACAGTTGAAGGCTTCTAGTATATTCTAAAACGTTGTTTGGGAGATTCAGCCGAGGTAAGGGACCCGTTACCCCCTTCTCGAGGCCCGTGGCTATTACATGTGTTGGATTGACCGTATTCACTTACGTGTTTGATGTGGCATAATCGTGTTGTTTGTGCTTGCATTGATTATATTGAGAGCATGCAACATCCGATTGATATCATGTTAAGGCAAGCATGTAGATTATGTTGATTATATGGCCATGCATGAACTCATCGTATGTTGATTGATAGAGTCGGTCTCGCGCATGATATCCTTATGTCCCATTGGGGGCTTGCATGATGTTTGATGCACGGCTTGGTGCTTCGTTTGGACGCAAACGAGACACGGAGACCGGATAGAGGATGCTAGTAAGCGGATGTGCATGGTTTGTGGCCGCACGTTCGATGGGGATTTGTGGTCCCTCGCCGTCGGGTTCTCGTGGATGGTTGGCCCACCAGCTCACGGCCCTGCTCGGCATTTTACTAGTAGCCTAGGGTGCTCTCCGGGTATGTGGTTGGGTTTGTGGCCCTTTGGTGAGCGTGGCCGGATCCACCCTCACCGTGAGTATGAGACCAGTGGGATTTGTGGTCCCTTAGCTACTGTGCTTCTCTACTCGCAGGATCCTCGGCTGGAGCAGTATATCCCAGCATTGCCTTAGAGATTTGTGGTCTCTATTGGCCTTTAGGTCTTTGGTTTGTGGCCTCAGACCGCTCTGCGTGGCGTGGATCTTGGACATGGTTCCTAACCCTTTTCGCCCAGGAGCTCGGGTTTTGTGGACCCCTTGATTATGTTGCTATCTTGCATGTTCGTGATGCTTTTGACCTGATGCATGTCTTTACCCCGAGGTGGGGAATCCTTACTGAGTTGCAAAACTCACCCTTTCCACTGTGGAATACCACAGGTACTACGAGATTGTATCGAGATGGGTGATCGAACGAGCTGGAGACGACCATGGGACTTGCTGCATTGTTCTGTTTAGAGTCTTCTAAATTCCTTCTTTCTGCATGAACTATTTAATGGCATGATAAGTGGAACTTGTTTTATCGAGTTTTTATGTTTTGACTTTAGGGTACCCTAAGACTGTTTTAATGAATTTATACTCTTATAACCTTGTTCTCCCGAGTTGTTTTGAAGAAGTTTTGTTTTAAATTTACATGCCCGAGATTGCGAATACTGTTTTCATGCATTTCGAGTTAAGGACTTAGGTTTAGACCCTAGTTTGGGTCGGGTCCTTACAATATTTGTCATGTTTGGATATGTAATTAATAAGAAATAATATATAGGTAATTATCAATGGCCAATTTTAAGATAATGATAATAATTTTTTTTTATTTTCTCTTTTTTGTTACTATTCATTGGCCTATGACCCCTAGGAAGCCTTCCATTTTTGGTCCCCTATAAATAATCCAAAAACAATGTGCTCAAAAACGGAATTCTATATTCTATTTGAAATCGGCAATTAACGGGTCGACTTCATTTTCAATTACAAATCGCCATTATAAACCCTAATTATTATTATTTTTTTTAGTACCATAACTCTTACACTTTAATAACGAAGAAACTATTATTTAAATTATCACGCTTAATTTTGTTGAATAGAAAAATAAAAGAAATAAAATTTCAAAACTTATTTAGAATTTTAAGCTTTTGTTCATACTTCTTTAAGATTGCAAGTTCAACATAATCTCCATTTTCATATTTATTGTGCCAAAAATCGTACAAATACTCAACAAAAGGCGAAATCGTTCCCTCATTAAAATTTATGGTTCACATTTCGCAATGAAGAAAGCTTATGGTGTCACAAATTGAAAGTAATGTCTAAGTAAGCCTATTGTTTTTAATTTTGTGAAACAAATTTTGCTTTAAAAAAATAATAATAGTGGATCATGTTTAAGGGAAAGAGTAAGATTTTTTTTTTTTTTTTTTTTTTTTTTTTTTTTTTTTTTTTTTTAACATTTGTTTTGAGTTCAAACGTGTATAGATAGAGATACATACTTCATCATTTTAGTGAATGATGGTAAGCCTAGAAATTTAAACTAACATACAATAAATAACCATGAGTAAAATTAAGTTTTATGAATATAATAGAGGAAACAATTAAAAAAAAAACGTACCTCATAAATTCGACGTTGAATAATAAATATTCAATTAATCAGAAGATGTATGTTGATTATATATGTTCTTTAATAATAAATCATATTTTATGTTTATATGACAGTTTTTTTTTTTTGGTCTAATGTTTATATGACAGTTGGTTACCCACACAAATAACTATAAGGCTTTTGTTTTTGTTTTTTAATATATATTGTTCCTAGCTTTTGACTTGAGTAGGTTGACAAAGTGGTCCAATGCTAGTAATTCTCTTAAAGGAAATTAAAATTGAATTTGGTTCATTGATTTTTTTTTTTAAAATAATTCATTAATGTAAAATTTCCGAAAAACAAAAAGCTTGAAAATAACCCGAAAACAGCGAGGGCAAAACAGAATATCTTCTTTTCAGAAAAAAAAAAAAGAATATCTTATTCCTACGCCTATTTCGAACCCATTTATTATTGTTATTTATAAATATCCCACAGATAGCTTGTTAACGTCGACCCGGCCGATTCGAACTCATACGAGGCTATTATATATATATATCCTACAAAATTAATTAGAGTGAAATAAACTTCGTTTTTTTTTCTAATTTTTAATATTTTTTTTTATAATCTGATTGGTTGTTTCAATTATTGGAAACAAAGGTTTAACTACCTCATAGTAATAAAATCGAAAGAGTTTTATTATTTGATAGAAAATCAATTCAATATTACATTCACACGTTTGATTTTTAAAATTGGTATTTGACTATCATTTATTTGTACTAAAAAAAACTCATAGTAATATAAAATCATAACTGTAAAAATTTATAGTTAACCCTTGTTCATTCCCCATCAAAATTATTTAAATTTTTTAACCCAAATTTTCACTAAGTCTATGAGGTGTGAATAAATGCGTCAAATGTACAAGGAGCCGTTGTTAAAAAAGAAAAGAAAAAAGAAGCAGTTTCTATTTCTTCGGCAAAGAGGCACATGATAGAGATCGAAGCCCGTTTCAGAGAAGTCAGGCCCAATACAAAAATTTCCCAGCTTAGATAGCCCAGATAAAGGCCCACATAAATAATTTGGTTCAATAAATCTTCGTCTAAATAAAAGACCTCTCAAACTATATTGAATATTGAATGTTCTAATTAAGTTTTCATTCAACTTCTTTACTACCTTTATTAAATTGTTACTCCATCCATCCATACATGGCTCTATAGTTGTTTTTGTTTCAAAATATGAATAACCTTTAAGCAATTGGATAACCTTAGATTTATTCTTCTTAATTTTATCCTTTTTTAGGAATTAGAATTATTCTTCTTATATCTACATTATTTTATAAAAAAACATGCATTTGATAACACAATTACAAAAATGAAAATGATGAAGGACTTTTTATTTTAATTTTTTTAAAAGGGGGTTTCTTATCAAATTTATGAACGTAGGTAAGATAATTCAAATTAAATTTTATAATATTAATTAGATTTCTTTTCTATCAAATTTATGATAATAACAATCAAATTAGTTTGGAGTGCAAGAGATAGGATTTCGTGGAGAATAGAGGATTTGATATAACAACATTTAAGTCACCGTCCATGCACGCCGACCTCTTTCAATAACAATGACTTAATTTTCCAAATACAAGATTTCAAAAAAAAAAAACTTTGTAAATACAAAAAATTAATTGATTTTGTGTAAATTAGTTTTATAATTAGTTTTCATAATAAGAAGTATTCTATATATTATTTAAATTTTTACTAATGAGCCCATTTTAACCTTTTTTTTTTTAAATAAAAAACAATAAAGTCTTTGTAGATGTCACAATCATAGATTCATATTATTGTCCTTTTAACTAGGCATGAAATGACAATGAGCTCATCATTAGTTAAATTTTAAATATGTTAGAAAAAAGGCTCGTTGAGTCCATGTTTGGCATGTAAAGCCCAGGCCCACGTAGGGTCATTGTTATGGGCTAATATTATGTTTATTGTGTGAAAGCCCAATATGTGTGTGCGAGTGATGTTGGGCTCAACCCATATTTATAAAAGAGTGTTTTTCATTTCTGTTGAGTTTTTATTTTTTTTTATTTTTATGAGTTCTCTCCATGTTTCGAATGGAAATTAATTCTCCCTATATCTTATGTTTCTCTTCTGTTTGTCTATAAAAGCAACTTGAAATCAAAATCTATGTTGTAATTTACATATGCAATTGTAGGTGTAATAAAATCAGCAAGCATATAGCATGGTAGAAATATCAAGCACAACACAACGATTTTAACGTGGAAAAACCTCTTCAAGGTGAGGAGTAAAAAACCACGGACCGAAGTCGAATCTCCACTATAATCGATAATGGGCTACAACAAGTTCTCTCTAGTTACAACTAGAGGTATACAACACATAACAACTCAAGATAAACTAATCTTGGCAACAAACAACACAAATCAAGAGAGATAAATAGAAAGATCTCACAAAAATGTGGAACCGAATCGCCACTGGAATCTGGCTGTAGAAACCTCCAAATCCGATCTCCACCGTTCAGATTGAAGACCCTCGTGTCAAGAACACGCTGTCTAAATTTCAGCTCGATCCAACGGTGCAATCAATCGGAAACGCCAAAATACCGAAGCTGGGCAGAAACCTCTTTTCCTCTCTATTTACTTTCTCTCTCTAAGTTGTTTCTCTCTCTGGCTGCTGATTTCCAGCTCTCCCTTTGTTGTGTTCTTGTGTATACTTTCTACCAAAGTGACAAAATGCACTTTAAAACACTTAGCCCTAATAGGCTTTATTTGATGGGCCTTCACAATGTGAATAAAAACCCAACAAATCTATGTTGTAATTTACATATGCAATTGTAGGTGTAACAAATGACACAACCCCAGAATTTAGCTTTGTATTTTTATGGTGGAACTGTAAATATTACATAGAAAGAGGCCAATAAATGCAGATGAATCTACTTTTGCAAATTGCACACAATATTTGTTTGGTTTATAATGTTTTCTTAGTATCATCCAAAAGTATGTCAAACAAACACCCCCCACGACAATAACACATCATAAAAACAGCGAGATACTATGATTTCAAAATCTAAACTAAAAACAGCAAGACAACAACGCTTCAAAAACAAAAAAAAAGAACAACGAAACAATTGTTAATAGACTTCAACAGCCAGGCAATAAAACTTTAAAAAAAAAAAAACGAGACAACAAATAATAAAGATGAAAACCTTAAGCATATATTAAATAAAAACAAAAAAATACTATTAATATCATTTTTTTAAAAATAATTACCTATATAGCAGAAAATTTGCCTATCCTATAAAATGAGCAAAATATTCTTGCTTTAATTCATTCATTTGATAGATTTCAATTCAATCACGTGTCCAATAATCCTCAATTCGCTTATAATATCAAACCAGGAAAATTAAGAAATATATTTAAAAAATCACATTAAAATCTACTATACATATAATTTATTCATAAAGAAGATGCTATAATTTATATGACAGCAAAAAAGAAAAAAGAAAAAAATGGTATGGGAGACATTTAAAAAAAAAACTAATCATTGCTTCCCTACTTTTTATTTTTCTCCAAATACCCTTGGTTTTCTTTTTAATTAATAACGAGATTCTCATTTTTTTTTTACCATAGAATATAGTGATTTAGGTATGTAAATACAAATGAATAATTAATTTTGTGTAAATTAGTTCAGTAATTAATTTTGAATTTCCTTTACCATTATAGAGTCTAGATATTATACTATATAAATTCTTACCTTTTAAATAGGCTTGTAGATATTATTTCTACAAATGTACTATGTTAACTTTTTTTTATCCGCTAAAAAACAACTTATATTTATTTTATTAAAAAAAACTATAAAGTCTTTGAAGATGTCACAAACCTTGAAAGAATTAGTATTGGCCGTTTTTTGTTTTAATGAGAGTTTAATTTAAAAGTAAAAATGTATGATAGTGGTTCCAATTTAAAGAATTAATTACAACATTCCGTCATCCCACGTAAATTGAAAGTTTTTTCTTTTCTTTTTTTATAATTCTTTTTTTTTAAATGATAGTCTTGTTATGAATTATGACTATATTGTTTAATATACATATACTTTATTTAAATGCATTTACAAATATCGATATTCAAATAAAGGTAAGAGGTCATTAATAATTTAATTTTAAATCCAATTATAAAGAACAATAATTAATTTTGCCAAGAATATAAGGAATCAAATCACACCAAAAGCAAAAGAGAAACAAATCAATTTTGGAACAAAATTAAATGCACCAATTAGTTTTACACCATAAAATTCTAGTATCTCTTGTATGTGTAAGTATTACAGCATCATGGCTTCCCAATTCTTTGCCATGGTTTCTACTATTCTTATATTGTTTTGTGTTTTGAATCTCTCCATATTTGTGAAATGAGATCAAAATACAAGCACCAGTCAATTTGTTCTTGATACTTGCATCAAGACTCAAGAATTAAAAAAGTTGTGTGTCTCCGAGATCAATTCAGACTCCCATGATGATTTGAAGTCAAACTTGACAGGTTTTCTAATGATATTCGTGAATCACAGCATTAGCGACTTCGGCAACAACATGTTATTTGTTCAAAACAAGATAAAGGTCAGATCACAACATCAGTCGCGACACAAAAGAAATGTTGGAGGGTTGTTTGGCAAACTTGGAAGTCGGATTTTATGATCTACGTGAAGCTTTAGAAATACTACAAACGAAAAGGGGCATAGATGTGAGACAGTTGCCCGTGCAGGTTGCTTTTAACATTATAAATGGGTGCGTGGAGGATTTTGAAGGGATCCCTGTTCCGCCCTACTGGCAACCTCGTTACAATACCTCTATCTCATTGTTGGAGCTTTCATTATCAATGATAAATCTCATTGCTTGTAACCAGGTTGATGATTGTGGCCCACACTAACTTGTTTCTCTAAAAATTGGTAGTTAATTTTAGTAATTCGGTCCTTCTCCGTCAAAAATAAATAAAACTTTGTCAATTTCAGTTATTTTGGCCGCGTTTCATAATTATTATTTTTTGTTAGTTTTTCAATTTTAGTTTTTGATTTTTTGTTTTAAAAAATAAAAACCGTCTCTATTTGATATTTGATTTTAGTTTTATGTTTTTTAAAAATAAAAAATTAAAAAACATGTTTGATAATGTTTTTTGTTTGATTTTTTTAGTTTTTTACTATTTATTTTTGATTTTTTCATATTTTTTAAAAAACGAAAACAAAAACATATTTTTAAAAGCTATTTCTTTTAGTTTTTAGAATTTTTTAAATATATCAAAAACGCTTTAAAAATTTTAAAAACAAAAATCAAAATTTGTTATTAAATAAGTCTGTTTTAGAAAAAATAAAAATAAAAAATCATAAATGAAATAGTTATCAAACGAGATTTTATTTATTTAGTTTTAGACATTTTCTAGTTTAGTTTTTGATTTATGAATTTCTACTATGTTTAATTTCATTCCAAAACTCACCCCACTTTAGAATAACAAAGTTTTTTTTAAATAGATCTTTTTTTAAATGATGATATTTTTATTATTTCTTCTTTTTGGCGATATTACAAAAAACTTATTAAAAAAATTGTTACAGAAAACCATGTTTTAAAGTTGGGACCTTTAAAAAATGATGAGTTCGGTTTTTTTTTTATGAGTACGGAGAGAAGGGACAAATATAGATTCTCAAGATCGAATCTATGACGTTGATGTTGAATTAGTTTATAATCAAATAAATAAAATTATTGCAATATAGTTAAGGTCGCGTTTAATAACCATTTTGTTTTTGTATAAGAAATTTAAGCCTACAATGACTACTTTACTATATCTGCATCTTACCTATATTTTAATAAATAAAATTAAAATTTGGAAAAAAAAAAAAGTAACCTTCAAAAAGCTTATTTTTCTGAGTACATAGTGGGGGGAGTGGGACCAACAAACCCTACATAGAGGGTACAACTGCTCTCAAATAATATTTGAGCCAAATACCGATTTTTGGGCTCGAACTCGTGACCGTAAAGTTGAAGTGGATTAACACCAAACAAGATTACTACTTTCTTTTTTAGTGAAAGGAAATTAAAGAAAACATAACTCTAATTATGATACTAGCCCACACTTTAATTTTATTCCGTGGGTTAAATCTAAATCATTTGTAGATGGTGTTTTCCCTCCTATATGTTTACTTGATTAGTGAAATTTTATTTGAATTAAAAAAATAAAAAAGAAAAGATATACATTTAAAGAGAAAAAAAAGAATATTATTGATAAATTTGGATTTAGTTAAAAATAAATTATCAGTATAGCCGAGTCAACCACTGATTTTTTTTTATTTTTTTGTAAAAAAGAATTATATTAGATAATATGATATTTTATATAAACATTAATTGGTGAGGCTTAATCTTATGAATGTTACTAAATTTCTCATTTTTTTAAAATGTCAGACCGTCGGTGATCTTCAACAAATTAGAAACAAAAAATCCAATTGAAAAAGAAGCCAGGCTTTATTGTTTTTTTTTTTTTGAGAAACAGGCTTTATTGTTTATCAAAGGATACACAATAATTTTCTATCTCCAAGTGTATTGATGCTTCAACTAGAATTTTGGAGGGTGGAATAGAAAAATAAAATAAAAAAGTTTTTTAAGAATGAGCTAAATTAGAAAAGTATTTACAATATTCGGAAAAAATAAAATAAAATAAATAATCATGGTCAAATATACGATATTATTAATACATAATATTGTAATACATACTGTACTAATAACATATAATATTTTATTTATAATATATAATACTATTATGAGTATTAACCAATCTCTTATATTTGTTTATGGATGCAAATATTTTAAAAAATGTCTATATCTACAATCATTTTGTGAAATTAGATTATCTACCCTAATTTCCCAAAAAAAAAGGCCAAGAAGAGATTAAAAAAAAAAGGAAGAGTCTTTTTTTAATATAATATGGCATGATATATCTCCCACTTATAAAAGTGATTGATATTGTAATTTGATTTTATTTTTGAGTTGAACAATAAGGATCAAATCTGCTATAAAGTACCTACGGTTAGTGATACAGTTGGTTATCTTATTTAGTATTAATTCATTTTAATTCTACTGTTACGAGTTCGAGCCTGAAAATTGATATTTGACTCTATATTATTCAATTCTAAAATATTAGTTTTTTCAAAATAGTATTCTCGCATTTTTGTTTGGATTCATTGGCCTACGACCCCTAAGAAGCCCTCCATTTTTGGTCCCCTAAAAATAATCCAAAAACAGTGTGCCTAAAAACCGAATTCCATTCCATATTCCTACGTCCTATTAGAAATCGGCAATTCGACTTTATTTTCATTTATCAATCACCATTAATTATAGGACCCTAATTAATTATCCAATTCCAAAATTACCCACATATATATTTTAATTTTTGAGAAGTAAAAAACCCATACATACATATGCATGTCTGTCTGTATATGGATGTGTATGGGGTTTCTGCTTTTGTTATAATTGTTCGTGGTAATTATTAGATTGTGACTAAAATTTTCCAACAATAAACAAATGTATATATATAGCTAAAAAAATGGCATACAAAAAATATTGTTTCCAGCGTTTAATTTTATTTTTTATTTTATTATTATTTTTTAAGATTATGAGTGAAAGATTAGAACCTATAACCATATAGTTATTAGATATATATATATATATATATATATATATATATATATATATTATTGAGAACAGTCATTAGATATATATACACCAATGTCATTGAGTTACATTTGATATATAAAATACATTAAAAAATACACAGAAATATTATCTATACTATAGGTCAACAAATAATTATTGATGCTTTCAAAAAATAAAAAACAAATAATTATTGATTTTTTTAGATAAATAATTATTGATTAATAAATGTTAACTCATTTTTTATTTTTCATTGGAGAGATAAATTTCGTCCAATTTCTTAATTAACTGACTTTGTTATTTTTTTTAGTGAGCGACACATATATAACAAAAATTCCTGAATATGACTTCGGTAAGACATTAGCCTAAAAATCCCTTGGGTAGAAAAAGAAAATAATTTACTGAATCCTTAAAATTTTCTATTTTTTTCTTGAGATAAACCTATACAATTTGCTTCGATAAATTAGTTAAGTTTGATAAATTAGTTTAGTTGATTAGTTTGATAAATAAGTTTAGTTGTAATTAGAAGTTGGTGAATTGTCACTATCAAATTCGATAAATAATGATCACTTTAATGAGAGGCAAAAAGCTTCACCATATCTTAGGTTCTTCAAACCCTACAGTGAGGTATGGACCAATGCCTCCATTAAGACCCAAAAAGAAAAAGAGAGAGAGAGAGAGAAAGGAAGAATTAAATTCATAATTAGATATTCCCCTTTTTAATTTAGCCATTTGTAATTCAAATAAATAATTTTTTTTTTGTAAATTTCGATAACAATTTAATTTTGTGTAAATTTCGACAACAATTTTGAATCTTTTTGCACCTTAATAAAGTATTATGCAGATGAGAATTCTAGGGGCGGTGTATAACCTGGTATTCAAGAGTTACTAATATTGTCTTCTAATTATTATAAAGTTTTATATATTGTGCAGTATTGTATATATATTTTTTCTTCTCTTAGAAGTAAAAGCAAAATCAAAAGATAGTAAAATTTAGGATACTAGTTCAAGTTCAAAAAAATTATTTGCAATGTTTTATTACATCCATCAATCACGTATGTGTTCTTTTTTAAAAATTTAACAATGATTAAAGGTAAGAAATTTTGTACAAATAACTTTTTAGTTACTTAAACATTTCTTATGAATTCAAGAAAAAAAAAAAACTAGGCATATATGATACGACTTAAGAGTTTTGTTCCTTTCCATGTGATTTTGAAGTAAACAAATAAGGTATTTTTTTTTAAAATATAAAACTATAAAATAAAATTATATATATATATATATAGTGTGTATATTATAGTGGTTTGATATATGAACCATAAATTTTTTTTTATTTTTTTGCAAGGAGTTGATGAGTGCCTAATGACAAGAGGTCTTGTATTCAAGTTCCCCACTCCCAATTATTATAATCTTAAAAAAAAAATTATAATTTTTTTTTAATGTAATAGCCACAATTTACCATGCCTCCCTTTTACCCAAACGTTAGTAGCTAATCAGTGTATCAAATAATAAGAAAAAATTCAAAAAATGTGACCATACACTCCTAATATTTTTCTTTTCTTTTTTTTTTTTGAAAAAAATAACAATTAGGGTGCGGAGACTCAAACCGAAGACCTCCGGTCATTAGACATACAACAATGGCGCTGAGTATATTTTTCTTACTTCTACGGTATTAGGTATTAATAATGGGAGATTCAATCTTATAGCACTTTAATCATAAAGACATATTTTATGTCGGTTGAGATTTTATCTTGCTGGCTCGTATTATAGATTAGAATTGGTAACATATTTTAAGAATTTGAATTAAAAAAAATTAAATTATTTAGACTTATTTGATAGCCATTTTGTTTTTAGTTTTTGATTTTTTAAATTAAGTCTACAACTACTATATTATATGTTTTTTTCTTAATTAAATGTTTACATCTTACCTATATTTTTAAAAATCAAATCTAAATAGTAGCTTCCAAACCTTGAAGTAGAAAATTATAATAAAAATAAATTTAAATTTCAAAAATTAAAATTAAAAATTCAAATGATTATCAAATTGGGCTTATTTATTGATCAAATTCATTTTTAATCTAATCACAACAATTGTTAGGAAAGTACCAAGTGCAAGCCACAGTTTAATGGAGTTTTTTTTTTTTTTTTGATGTAAGGTTAACACTCATCCCATTGAGTTACTGTTTTTTTTTTTTCACATGGACAATAAATTGAAATTAAAGAAAATCTGGGTTGGCAGCACCCACAACACGACTCGTCGCAGTCTCCAGTTCGGAGCGATAAATATCCAACACACACGGAAGACATTCTCCCATCCACCGGTTCGCATTCTCTCCAAGGGCCGCCAATTTTGCAAGGGAATGTGCTAGTTTATTTGCTTGACTTCGACACCAGGAAAATATATATTATACCTTTAATATATATATATATATACATATATACATATACATATATACATACAATATACATATATACATATATATATATATATATAATTTATTACTAGTTCTTGTTCATTCCCCATCAAAATCATTTATATTGTACTCAAAAAATAAAATCATTTATATTCTTTTACCTAAATTTCTCTAAGTCCACAAGGTGTGACTAAATGTGTCAAAGTGTACAAGAAGCGTTTATTACACAAAGCCAGTTTCGTAGAAGTGAGGCCCAATAAAAAATATCCCCCAGTTTAGATAGCCCAGATAAAGGCCCACATAAAAAATTCAATATCCCCAAGGTGTGAATAAGTATTATTTTTTTATGTTTTCATTGTAGGAATTATAATGGATAATCACGAAATAATAATAAGTATAGGCAAATTAAAAAAAAAAAAAAATCTTGCAAGTCAAAGATGAAAAATAATTATAGATATGGTAAATTTTAAAAAAAAGTTACATTGATTTCCAAAAAAAAAAAAATTACAACAATAATAATTGATATTGATAATACTTTTTTTTTTATCATAGTGTATTAATATTACAGTAATATTGTATTAATATAATATCGTATTAATGAGTATTTATAGTATAATATTAATAATTACTGAGATTAATATTTTAAAAAACTTATTTATAATTGTAATTATTTTATAGAATAGCACCTCCAATATATTTTTTATATTGTCAATATCGTCTAAACTATCAATTGATTTTAATTTAATAAAAAGAATCAACTCTAGATTAAGAGATTATTTTTGCCTAAAATTTTGTCCTATATTTAAAAAAAAATGCCGAGAATTTTGGTCTGTATTTTAAAAAATGCCTAGTTGAATTCATGAAAAATCATGTTATTAAAGTATACTCATTACATCTTTAAATAGCTTTACAAATATGGATATTCAAATAAGGCTGTCATCAAATTTGGTTTATAATCCGAATATAAGGAATGTTAATGAATTCGATGGACAATACAAAGGAATCATATCATATGTTACTTTCAAAAAAAAAACAAAAACAAAAGGAATCATATCATACCAAAAATACATATTCCATATTTGAAAAAAAAGAAGTCAATTTTATACACTATATAATTCTAATCTCTTGCATCGGTAAATATCACAACGCCATGGCTTCCCAAGTCTTTGCCTTGGTCTCCAATGTTTTGATATTGTTTTGTGTTTTCAATCTCTCAAATCTTGTGAAGGGACACCAAAATACGAGCCAATTTATTCATGATACCTGCATCAAGACTCGTATTATTCGTGATGGTCTTGATCATTTATGCAACTCTCAGATAAATTTAGAGCCTCGCAATGATTTGAAGTCAAACTTGGCGGGTCTTCTAATCATGTTCGTGAACCATAGCATCAGCAACTTCGACGACAACATAGCGTTCCTTGAGAAGAAGATAAACTCAGATCACAACATTAGTCGTGATACAAAAGAAATGTTGGAGGGTTGTTCGAAAGACTATCAAAACGGAATTTTCGATCTACGAAAATCATTAGAAATACTACAAACGGAAAGGGGTATGGATTTGTACGGGTTGCCTGCGGCCGCCGTTATTCACATTGTGTATGGATGTGTTGATGATTACGAAGGGGTTCCTGTTCCACCATACTGGCAGCCTCGTTTCAACGTCTCTATTTCATTATTGGATCTTTCCTTAGCGATGATAAATTTAATTTCTTGCAACCAAGTTATTTCATGTCATTAGAGACAACAAACTGAAGAAGATGACGGATTGAACATTATATGTACCAATCAATTTTGCTAATTAAATACTTTGTTAAAAACCAATGTGTTATAAATACTTATTAATACAGAATTATCATTGTAACCAATGATTAATTGTTAACAATTTTGTGATTATATTTATAATTATTTTCTAAATTGGCAAACTTCTCTAATTAAATCAGTTCAACTTATTAAAAAGTATTTTCAAACTGATTAAAAGCTTACGGATGAACAAATTAAAGTCTATTAAGGAACCAATTGAAGACTATCGGCTAAGTTGATTGAAGTCTAAACATTTTAGTCATTTTATAGGCCCATTTTTTATGCTACATACATATAATTATTTTTCGTAAAAAGGCTTTCCTATAAAATAAAAAAACGGTATTATATATTATTTTGGATCTTTTTACCTTAATAAAATATTTGTAGATATATACTATAAATTCTTATCTTTTAAATATGCGTTCCTATAAAATAAAAAAACGGTATTATATATTATTCATATTTATACTAATTAACCGATATTATTATTATTTTTTATTTTATTATTATTATTATTTTTATAAAAAAAACAAAAAAAAAAGTCTTTGTAGATGTAACAATTTGAAAGAATTGTTACGGTTCTTTAACTAATTAGTTTTTATTTTTATTTTTTTGAAAACTAAACAACTAATTAGTTAGAATTTAAATAATATATCGTATGATACTATTAAAAAAGAATCCTTCATCCATTTTTACATTTTCTAGTTTTTGAAAAGATGAAAAAGGATAAATCTAACAAAAGAATAAATTTCAACTCTAAATTAAGAAATTTTATTAAAAAAAATCTAGATTAAGAAATTATTTTTGCCTAGAATTTTGTTCTATATTAAAAAAAAAATGCCGAGGATTTTGGTCTGTAATTTAAAAAAGGCCTAGAATTGAATTCAAGGTAAATCATGTTATTAAAGTATATTGATTGTGTCTTTAAATAACTTTACGAATATAGATATTCAAATAAGGTTAAATGGTCATCAAATTTGGTTTATAATCGGACTATAAGGAAGGTTAATCAATACGATTGACAATATAAGGAATCATATCATACCAAAAGTAATTATTTATTTTATATACATAAAAAAAAAAAATCAATTTGATACACTATATAATTATCTCTTGTATCGGCAAATGTCACATCGTCATGGCTTCCCAACTTTTTGTGATGGTTTCTAATGTTTTGATATTGTTTTGTGTTTTGAATCTCTCAAAGTTTGTGAAGGGAGACCAAAATACAAGTATTAGCCAATTTGTCCATGATACTTGCATCAAGATTCATGATTTTGGAGATCTTGAAAATTTGTGCAATTCTCAGATAAATTTAGACCCTCGCAATGATTTAAAGTCAAACTTGACGGGTCTTCTAATGATATTCGTGAACCATAGCATCAGCAACTTTGACGACAACATAGCGTTCCTTGAGAAGAAGATAAACTCAGATCACAACATTAGCAGCGACACAAAAGAAATGTTGGAGGGTTGTTCGAAAAACTATCAAAACGGTATTTTCGATCTACGAAAATCATTAGAGATACTACAAACGAAAACAGGTATGGACATAGAAGGGCTGCCTGCGGCTGGCATTATTCAGATAGTGTCCGGATGCGTAGATGATTATGAAGGGATCCCTGTTCCACCAGATTGGCAGCCGCGTTACAAATTCTCGAGGGCATTATTGGATCTTTCCATGATCATGATAAATTTAATTTCTTGCAACCAAGTTATTTCGTGTCATTAAAGACCTCTCATGTACGGCCTTTTAATATATTTTATTTAGTTTTCTTATTTTCTAGTGATATTGATTTCTGAGTTTCAACTCAGTTTGAGGATTATGTTATTTTGATTGCATTTATTATATGCCTTGTACCTTTTTCTTTCTTATATGTTTGTTTACAGAACAACAATTTGTCAACCATATCAAACAATCTCATGAATCCAGTTTGTCTTTAAAAAAGTAGTATTCATATGTGTACGCATATATAATCCATACATAACTATGTTTAAAAACTTAAAATGCAACTCAATTCTCATTCCACGCCTGTACGGTACGCCCGTTTCTGGCAACCAGTATGAGCCGATAATAAACTTATCCACAGTGAACTGAAGGGCTAATTCTTTATCTATTAAATGGAAACCAGGCCACATTACTCTTCTTGAAGTATTAGAACCCGGACCATAGTTGTTGTACTCGGCGTAAAACAAATGGTTCATCGGTACTCCGGGCCATTCTAACCATCCATCCGGCAACACCACCTCGTCTAGATAGGACTCCATGAATACAACCCTCGAGTATTCTCGCCAAGGGTTTATTTAACATTTTTTTTCTCTGATGCAATTTATGGTGAATTGGTTATCGTGCAATTCTGGAATGAAAATCCACTGTCAAACAATGGTTCATCCTTGGACTGGACAGTGACCGTGATGATTTGGTTTGTAGTCGACCATAGATGCGACAATCTTGGAACATAGTAAGCCTGCTTCCAAATATGAAATCCACAGTACCGTAAATGTCGCATTCTTTAAAAAACTGTTTGCTTCCTTTAACAATAAAGGGTGTCTTGGAAACCCAAGAAACCACATCTAAAATAAGAAGGGGGTTTGTTTGATATATTTAGGTATGAGTTATTTTTAGGTTTTATTAACTCCACCTACATTCAAACGAGTTTTTATTAACCTCTCGGCATTTTTACTTTTAAAAATAACTCTCACTTCTAACCATTCATTTATAACTACTCAATCATTTCTAATCACTTATTTTTAATCATTCCTTTCAAATCAATCAAAATAACTCATTTTTAGCCATTCAATTTTAACTACTAAAAATAACTACTCATTTTTAAATCTACATTCAAACAAGATTTTGACTCTAACTCCTCTATAAAAAAACTACATCCGAACAAATTTTTGACACAATTCTCAATTTTTAACTCCTCAATATAACTTTTCAACATAACTCCTTAACTCAAAAACTACCTAAATATATCAAACAAACACTCTCAAGTGCAGCTCGCTTGGTCTAAGACAACTACTGCTTGTCCGTTTTGGGGTCCCGCGGAGTTTTCAAAACTCAAATTCTGGGCCATAAAATATTGACCTTTAACGGCTGGAAAGGACAAAGGAAAAAAATAAATAAATAAATTCAACTACAATATTTAAACATAAAGTGTGACCTTCTACAAAATATATATACTATCTTATATGTTTTTTCTTGATTAAATGTTTACATCTTACATATATTCTTAAAAATCAAATCTAAATTTAAAAACAAAAAAAGTAGCTTCCAAAGCTTGAACACATTATATTGTAGAAAATTAGGGTAAACTACTATCTTATATGTTTTTTTCTTGATTAAATGTTTACATCTACCTATATTCTTAAAAATCAAATCTAAATTTAAAAACAAAAAAAAAAAAAGTAAATTCCAAAGCTTAAATACATTGTAGAAAATTAGAGTAAAAATAAATTTAAATTTCAAAAATTCAAATGATTATTAAATTGGGCTTATTTATTGATCAAATCCATTTTTAATCTAATCACAACAATCATTAGGAAAGTACCAAGTGCAAGCCACAGTTTAATGCAGTTTTTTTTTTTTACATAAGATTAACACTCATCCGGTTGAGTTACTGTTAACACTCATGGTTAATGCAGTTTTTTATAATGCAAGCCACAGTCACTAGGTTAACACTCATGCCATTGAGGAATTGCTTGTGCTGGCCAATTGATTATAACATTAATTTTAAACGTTAAGTATACAAATTTTAGCAAGTAAAAATATAAATGACTATCTTTTTTTTTTTTTTTGTAAGAATATAACCTCCAGTATATTTTTTTATGTGGTCAATATTGTCTAATCTATAAAGAGAAAATGATTATAACTTAAGCCAAATACCAAAAGAAAAAAAATCAATCGATTGTAATTTAATAAACAGAATCAACTCTAGATTAAGAAATTATTTTTGCCTAGAATTTTGTTCTATATTTAAAAAAAAAGCCGACAATTTTGGTATGTATTTTAAAAAATGCCTAGAATTGAATTCATGTTGTTAAAGTATACTGATTACGTCTTTAAATAACTTTACAAATATGGATATTCAAATAAGGCTATCATCAAATTTGGTTTATAATCCGAATAAAAGGAATGTTAATGAAGTCGACGGACAATAAAAAGGAATCATATCATATGTTACTTTCAAAAAAAAAAAAACAAAAGGAATCGTATCATACCAAAAATAAATATTCCATATTTGAAAAAAAACACAAGTCAATTTTATGCACTATATAATTCTAATCTCTTGCATCGGTAAATATCACAACGCCATGGCTTCCCAAGTTTTTGCCTTGGTCTCCAATGTTTTGATATTGTTTTGTGTTTTCAATCTCTCAAATCTTGTGAAGGGACACCAAAATACGAGCCAATTTATTCATGATACCTGCATCAAGACTCGTATTATTCATGATGGTCTTACTCATTTATGCAACTCTCAGATAAATTTAGAGCCTCGCAATGATTTGAAGTCAAACTTGCGGGTCTTCTAATCATGTTCGTGAACCATAGCATCAGCAACTTCGACGACAACATAGCGTTCCTTGAGAAGAAGATAAACTCAGATCACAAGATTAGCCGTGACACAAAAGAAATGTTGGAGGGTTGTTCGAAAAACTATCGAAACGGAATTTTCGATCTACGAAAATCATTAGAGATACTACAAACGGAAAGGGGTATGGATTTGTACGGGTTGCCTGCGGCCGCCGTTATTCACATTGTGTATGGATGTGTTGATGATTACGAAGGGGTTCCTGTTCCACCAGACTGGCAGCAAAATTTAATTTCTTGCAACCAAGTTATTTCATGTCATTAGAGACAACAAACTGAAGAAGATGATGGATTGAACATTATATGTATCAATCAATTTTGCTAATTATTTTTTAAAAACATTATATTAAATGATCTTGTCTTACAAAAAAATTATAAATGCAAGTAAAATTTAAAATATTTGCATTCATAGTCAATACCGTTTAAATATTATATAATAAATATTTTTTAAAAAACCAATGTGTTATAAATACTTATTAATACAGTATTATCATTGTAACCAATGATTAATAGTTAACAATTTTGTGATTATATTTATAATTATTTTCTAAATTGGCAAACTTGTCTGATTAAATCAGTTCAACTTATTAAAAAATATTTTCAAACTGATTAAAAGTTTTCGGATGAACAAATTAAAGTCTATTAAGGAACCGATTGAAGACTATCGGCTAAGTTGATTGAAGTCTAAACATTTTAGTCATTTTATAGGCCTATTTTTTATGCTACATACATATAATTATTTTTCGTAAAAAGGCTTTTCTACCCCCCAAAAACAACCGATTATTACATCCTTTTTTAAGTAATGCAAAAGGTTAATAGTAAATACAATTTTATTTGCATAAGTTCATCTCATTGACCAACAAGATTTTTTTACTAAATTAAATTGGGATAGGAGACCCGAACCCTATATAGAGTGTACCGTTCCCAAATAAATGGTAATTAAATTCAGACTTTGAGGATTGAACTAATGACTACGATGTTGAATTAGATTACCACTGAGTAATAAATCAAATATGCCACCAACCCTTTCGATATCATAATTTTAACGATATCATGTACAACTAAAAAATTATGAGATTACAAATCAATTCTAAATGTTGTTACATTCAAAAAGGGGAAAAAGAGTTCTTATTAATGCCAAAAATATAGAGTAAATTATACACTTCGTGATAAACATTTTTTAGGCATTAAAAGGTAATTAGTTCAACATCAACCTACAGCCGCCTCCTAATATTATGAGGTCGATAGTATATATCCCATAATATTTATTAAGATGTGTGTAAGATTGATTCGATCAGTCGAGAATATCAACAAAAATTAATAAAAACTAAACCATTTAAGTTAGACATCAAACAGTGAGACAATAATACTTACAAAACGAAAGAAGAAACAATTTTGACCGGCATACACAGATGTTGTTGAGTTACTACTCTTGTTTTTTTTTTTTTTTTTTTGAAAAAGAGTTACTTCTTGGCACCATTAAAATATTTTTAAGTTAATAATGAAATTCTCATTTTTATGGCCACATTGATGTGGCCTTTTTTTTTTTTTTGAGTTACATTGATTTAGTCTTGTAAATACAAATAAATAATAAGTATTGATTTAAAAAACTAGAAAATTTAATCACAGTACCACATTATATCTTTCTTTTTTTTATTGCTAGTACCACGTTATATCTTTTGCATTATATTTCTAGTACATTTCTAAAATAATTAACCTATAATACATTATTTTCTATGAGTGATAAAATTCATCCAGTTTTAGAATGAGTGTGATAAAAATTCTATCAGTATTGAATTCGGATGATAGAACTCAATTTAAATTTTCTACTGCAAATAAATTAGTTTAAATGAAAATATTTTGCCTTTTTTTTATTCTACATGCAAAATCCCCTAATAAATAAATAATAATAATAATAAGTTTTGTGTAGTTATTTTTAATAATATTAATTTTGGTTCTTTTTACGTTAGTAAAAATATTTGTAGATACTATCTTTCCAATATATATATATATATTTGTAGATACTATAAATTCTTAACTTTTAAATATGCTTTCCTTTAAAAGAAAAAAACGGTATCATACATTATTCAAATTTATACTAATTAACCAATATTTTTTAATTTTATCATCATTACTTTTTATAAAAAAAACAAAAATATTCTTTGGAGATTCATGTAACAATTTGAAGGAATTGATATTGTTCTTTAACCTTTTTTTTTTTTAGAAAAAAAGAATTTTTTTTTTTTTTTTTTGAGAATAAAAGATATTATTCCTTAGCTAGGCATGAAAAAAAAAACAACTAATTAGTTAGAATTTAAATAATATATAGTATAAAACTATTAAAAAATAAGAATCCTTCATTCCATTTTCACATTTCCTAGTTTTTGAAAAGATAAAAAAGGATAAATCTAACAAAAGAATAAATTTCAACTCTAGATTAAGAAATTATTTTTTCCTAGAATTTTGTTCTATATTTAAAAAAGAAATGCCTAGAATTTTGGTGTGTATTTATAAAAACGCCTGGAGTTGAATTTATGGTAAATCATGCTATTAAATTATACTGATTATGTATTTAAATACCTTTACAAATATTGATATCCAAATAAGGTTAAAAGGTCATCCAATTTTGTTTGAAATCCAAATACAAGGAATGTTAATTAATTCGATTGCGAATCATATCACACCTAAAGCAATCATTCCAATTAAAAAAAAAAAAAATCAATTTTATACATTATATATAATTCTAATCTCTTGTATTGAAAAAATAAAATTTACAAGGTCATGGCTTCCCAAGTCTTTGTGATGGTTTCTAATGTTTTAATATTGTTTTGTGTTTTGAATCTATCAAAGTTCGTGAAGGGAGACCAAAATACAAGTATTAGTCAATTTGTTCATGATACTTGCTTCAAAACTCGTGTTAGTGGCCTTGAAAAATTGTGCA